>CM055204.1:2515099-2575453 GCA_029224185.1 Karalla daura
AAGAGCCCTCCCTGCTCGCCCTGAGGCGAGAGCCACTGTCCGGCAACCCACCATGTTGCACCCGGGGTGAGAAAATGATCCCATCATCCAGAGGAGCGCCCTCCCAGCGCCCTTCATTTCTCTGACTTTAATTCTCTCCCGATGGAAAAAGACACAATTCCCCACCCAGACCGAAAGGTGACGACCAGAGGGACAGGGGCGACAGGAATAAAATCGAAACATTACCCTTGCGTTACCTAAGCAATAAGCAAACGGTCGGCGTCCTTTGTGCCGAGAATCCGCCGAAATAACCTCCTCTGCGGCCTGTGACCGTCGAGCCATCATCTGTTGTGCCGGCTGTATATCACGGCGCCGTTTCTGACCCCAGGCAAGAATGAGCCTTCTGATTTAGAGGACCTCAATCACCACCCCCCCCCCCCACACACACACACACACACACACACACGCACACACACACACACACACACACACACTGCGAGGCCGCGGCCCCATCAGGTGGATCATCTGGTATTTGTGACAGGAAACCTCCTGATGAAAATAGCCGCTCCCGTGTCACGCCGGGGCGCCGGCTGTGAGAGTGATTCGCATGCGGCAGATAATGACCGGCCGTGATGACAGTGACACGAAAGTGGAGCACGTGTGGAGCTCCGCCTCCGCGAGCCCGTCCGGGTTGTTGTTCTGACGGACACGGCAGCCGAAGATCCAGGGGAAAGCGTGAAACGTGGCTCGAGTTTAGAGTGAAAAAAACACCCCTCCTTGTACTAATCTGGGAGGTGGAGTGGGCGGTAGAAGGCCGTGTGAGATAAAACTCACTCCTCGCTGCCTCTGCGGCCGGCCCGGGCTCCGCTTTGAAGAGCTCCCAGACAGAGATTGCACATATTAAGCCTCGCTCTGAGAGGTTTTTCAGCCCAGGAGCACCTCTGCCGCCTGTATTTGGCCAGGAGCCCATTAGAGCACGCTAAAAGCATGTTGGGGAGAGGTGGATGGGGGGTGGGGGGGGGCATATGCTACAGACTGCGATCGCAACCCGGCTACTGGACGGTTACCTGCGGTGTATGATACCCACACAAAGGTGTATTCAGAAAATGGGAATAACAAACAGCTCTCTCAACATGCCTGTGAAACTGGATGGAAAAATAGCTCCTATTTGGTGAACACTGGGCTACCCGTCCATTATGTTACCGCTTAATACCCAGTATTGGAGCCTGGGAGTACCTATCTCCAGTGCGCATAAGACGAAGGCAGGAAATCCACCCTGCTCAGCTCCGCAATCCGTTGCTGCTTACAAGACGCCCCTGTTACTCAGACTCGGCCCCGGTGAGTGCATTGTGTCTTCCTGGGGTCCTTTCTTTTGACGTCAAAAGAAAGAGAAAACAACAACCCCTCATAAAAATCGATCCCAGGACGGAAATGTTGTTTTCGTGAGCGCGTAAGCGGTCGGTGTAGACTGTAGACCTCGACCCCCCCCCCCCACCCCCCCACCCCCCACCCCCTCCTTTTTTAAGGATACGTTTACAGGCGTTCTGCGACACACGCCATTGGCTACCCTTTCATTATCGACGTTGGCGTCTCGGGCAGTGTTGTCGCCTGCGCTCATGTCAAAGCTGATTCCCCGTTTCACGCCAACCACAAAATGCTCCTAAGTCCGAATCACATATGACAACATTCGAATTGCTTTCAAGGCTGAAACCGAAACGCAGTGTTAATCACTGCTGAAAGAAATTCGATTCATCACACGGGACGGATCCCCAGCGATGCTCCTATTGCCGGCACAATGAAGAAACGGCATCCTCCCTCGCAACCAAATGCTTGAGTTAACAAAGGATCGCACGGCAAACGTGGCGAGCTCGATCGTTTTGCCGCTCCGTTTGCACAAAAGGATGACGGTAATTGAGATGAAGCAGCGCAAATTAGAATCCAAAGGGCGACGTTGATCAGGCTTGCACAGGAACGCGGCGTTCGATAGAAATCCCCCATAATGAAGTATTGACGGCGGACGGGTCTGTCTCCGTGGCCCTCGCGGAGGAGCCTCGAAGCAGGTGGGTGGGTGAGAATCCTCCCTGTTTACGGCGAAACGGCTGTTCGTCATTTGACAGTGTGAGGACAGATAAATCCGTCCGTGCAGGGCTAGGAAAACAAGTTAATATGGCCCCGATATGAGAGATATTATCTGCGCTCTGCAGACGGTAATGAAATATATGAAGCAGCGAGACGAAGATTCGGCTGCCAGGCCGCTGGTGGCTACCTCCAACGAGCCTGCAGACCTTCATCCGAAAGACAGCAGGGCGTCAGACCCGCATTAGGCAGGGACGACAGTTGTTTGAGAGAGGAGCGAAAGAAATCGTTGATGTCGAGACCATTTCCAGTCACTTGTAGTCACTCGTCACTATTTTCAATTCAGTCATGGGCCAGAACGTGGGACCAACTCGAAGTCTGACCCGGTAGCAGCTGAAATGTAGACAGTCGTCAACGTTGTCGCAATTCTGCTCGGTGTCAAGTGCCTTCTTGAACCCTCCCATGTCGACCTCACGGCAGTGTTGACCTCTGGAGAGTGTCCGAAGCGGAACGGAGTTTCCAAACCTACCGGGTCATGTTGTGGAAAAAAATGCCGTCCCTTCATTAGGTATCGCGACGACACGATGCTGGCACGGCGATCGGTGTCAGAACCGGCGCGTGAGGACGAGCGAAACGCCACGGGAAGTGTCTGTCTGTCACATGTCGTGTCACGCATCGCGCCTGTTCATCCCTCCAATTGCGGTGCATTGGTTCCTTCACGTGAAAAGGGAATGAGAGAGACGCGAACAAAGACGGGTGGGAAACCTGCCCCCGACTAGTCCAAGGACAGAGGGATGCGACGGTAACGCAAAAGGTGATGACGACCGGGTCGCAGCAATATCACGCTGAACACACTGAGGGGGTGAATTCAGCGCCGCTAACCACTGAAGCCCGAAACAAGGCCCGAGGGGCCGCAGCGGCCGAACGCTCACGTGAAGCCCACGTCGTTTGACCGGGTTGAAGAAAACAAGCAGGTCACGGCAAGTGCAGCATTTCGTTCCCCCCCCCACGAAACGCAAACGCATTTGCACGGACTCGAACCGCGTGTGCGCGGCGGCTGTGTACCCGGGGCCGGCTCTATCTGTCCTTTTCACTTCCCCGGGGCTCCCAGGGGCCCCTGGGTTTGAATGGACGCAGCGCGCGTGCCAGAAGATGAAAAGGTGAGGGAGGAGGCGGCGGCCCGAGCCATGCGGACGGCGGAGGGCTGCGCTCGTGCAGTGGGAGTCCCGAAGATGAATAAAGAGCCCGACCCTTCATGTATAAGTCATGCGGCACGACGGGTAAACACTGGAGGCTCGGGGGGAGGGGAGGGGAGGGGAGGGGGCGTGAGACGAGCTGAGGAGGAGAGCGAGGCGGGGGATGAAAGAGCGAGGGCCTCGCCGAAGAGAGATGTAACCCGCCGCCTCGAAACGTGTCCTTCAACGCTCATCCCCAGAGGTCAGAGCGTGACTCTGAAAGCCAAACGCCCCCCCCCCCCCATATCGGTATTCCATAAAGAGGGCTGTTTGTGGAATAAATCGTGTTGCTTCGGTTTCGCTCCTTCAACTACGAGCCCTTCATCATGCCCGCGCAGACCCCGAGCTGTGAGCGCTGTGGAACAGTAGGTTTATGTAACGGTTTGAGAATTAGGAACACAACTCCACAAATAACTGCCCGCCTCACTGAGGCACACGTGCTCCCTGTTCCGATTCCCAACTTGGATATTTGAGATGAGTTACGATTACATTACGGAATGAATTTCGGTGTGGTCTCTCATTATGAGACACCCTCCCCTGAAATCCTGACAGCTACAGAAACCACTACAACAATGTAGGGCATGGTTCTGATAACTTCCTGCCTAATGTATACGTATAATGTATACGCTCCGCAAAGTTATTACGTAACATTGCTACGTCGTGTTTTGGGTACACCCAAGTTATTGTCTTACCTGTGTGACACACCATTTGTCCCCCCTGCAGTTCATTCGGGTTATGATGCTTCGTTTCGATTAGCCAGTATTTGATGCATTTTCTATGAACGCAGACACAGTCTATCCGGGGTTCGGTTGACTTTGCATCACACATCTAAGTTCAGATCGTTCACATGAACATTTGCACTGCCAGGCGTGCAGGAGAGTGCACAATGGTGAGTTTAGTGTTTTTCCCCTCCTTTTCAGTTAAGCTGAGTTAACTGTGAAGTCTTTCTTTGATACTTTTGCGTTTTGTCTCTCTCTTGCCTCTTGTCTACCTCCTACCATCCATCACTCTGGCCTATCTTTTAGGGTTTGACAAATGATTTCAATGAATCAATATTGTGACTGTAATTGAATGGGAACCCAAGATTGTATCTTTGCCACTATGTCATTGGGAGGAGACAATGAAGTCAATGGCAACCGTCATCTGGAAACCGTTACTCTCACAGTAGAGCACGTGGCACCAATCCTACCTAATGCGAAGACACTGATGTGGTTCACTGGATGCTGCATGTGAAAATCTCTGGTCTGTTTGTGGTAACAGAGGAAAAATCCAGAGATCACAAAAGCCTTTGTGGATGGATGGATGCATCTGTGTAATGCTTGTTAAGATATATTCAATCATCAGTTAAAGGAAGCATACAAAACCACATATTTCATGTCCAATAGGTGTATGGAAGAGTTGCATGGGGCCTGCAGTGACATCAGTTGAGAAGCACTGATGGCAAGTTAGTCTTAAACCGGTTGACTGTTTTTGGTAGGGGTCCCTTTAACTCTAGCTCCGCAACTCTACATCTCTGAACTGACCGATTATTGCACATTTCCTGTACTTATTGTGTCTCCCTATACATTCTAGTTGCTACCGTGAATGCACTCATATTCCACGTGGGCAGAGTCATTCTGACGCCTGGGAGCGCACACAAGGACAGGCGAGTGAGCCGCAAGGGCGTCCCGAGGTCGTACGGGCAGCACTCTGCGCTCCTGATGACTGCTTTATTGTCGGTGGGCAAAGCGACTGGATCCCCCCCCCGCCCCCCCCCACCCCCCCCCACCCCACCCCTCCAGGAACTTAACAGGCTAATTAGATTCAGACGAGTCTGCCAAGCTGCGGCCGTGCCAAGCTGGGCGAGTGTGTTTGTTTGTGCTTACCCTTTAGAACGGCGCGTACGTCCATCCATTATCTTGCCACTTTGAGCCCCTGACAGCCGGCGCCCCTGTCTATGGCGCGCGCGGGGCGAGAGCGGTCGCGCCGGGCTGCAGTTGCGTTAACGACGATGAACGCTCGATGTAAAGACGTTTCTTGGCGAGTCCACGTCTCTCATCGTACGCACGGGGAGGGAAACCCCTCCTTAGCTCGGGATTGAATGTGCGCCTCCATTGACTATTATGAGACGAGCCGAGTGGAGCGGTTGGGTTGTGAATCATCAGAGACGCGTCTTGTGCCGTCGCCTCTCCACCTGATTTGCCCGGGGGGGGGGGGGGGGGGGGGGGTGGTGGTGGTGGTGGTGGTGGTGGTGGGTGATGGTGGGGGGGGCTGAGGGGGGGGGGGCTCTCCATCCGTGTCGCTGGTGGATGATTGAAAGAGGCAAGGCATGTAGAGACACGCTGATTGCGTTTGCCATCTCCGCCGCTTTAACCGCGCCGCCCGCCCTCCCTCCCTCCCTCCCCGGCACCTTAATCCGGTTTATCCCTCCGAGGCAGAGGCGGCCCGCTCCCTCCAAGCTCACTCTCCTGATTGTCGGCCGACCTTGAGCAGGCGAATGACGCGAGGGAGCGCTCGGCTCGCGCGGGCCGCCGTTCGGCTGGGGAGACGGACACCAGAAGGAAGAACGAGAAAAAACGACGATCTCATTCAAGGGAGAACCTGCGGATTGAATCAGGGAGGAGGCGGGGAGGGGCAGCCGCCTGCGTCGGCGCTCCATCCCGGGGCGCGGTGGATGCGAAGAGATTAGAGAAGAAAAAAAAAGGGGAAAAGAAAAAAAGCGAATTAGTGTTGGAACCCGCGATACGTTGACTCAGTTGACTCAGTGTTGGACTGAATGGGTTACGGAATGCGTTGGGCCAAGTTGGCGGAGCGGGGGTTTGTGTGCACGTCCAGATTTCTGCGATGTGCACAGTGAAACCGGAAACGCGTCATTAATTCATGGCTGCTCTTTTCGGTTTCTACACTCGTGGCGCCCCCCCCCCGGAAATTTGCAAAGGCGGTGAGACGGGGGCTGGCGGCGCGCTCAGGTAGCGCGCGGGAAACAAATGCGAGGAATCCCTCTGGGCTCGGCAGCGGTGGGGACGTTCGTGAGGTGATCGCAGTCACGCGGGGCGTAAACGTGACAGCGTTTTCCAAAGACGAGCCCTCGTTGCTTGTGGTCGGGGTCGCGCGGTTTCAAACAAATAGGCAAGAGGTGCGGCAAATCACGGGGTGATGCGGCGTTTTCTTGTTGCTCGTCGTATGATGGTGGTGGAGCTAACATGGCACGGCAAAGGAATCGTGTGAGCCAGGAGCCGCACTCGGTTCCGAGAGCGGTGAGGTTCCAGGGAGAGCTGGTGGATACAGCCCACGTGAGAGGACGCTCGGAAGACGAATACGTGTTCAGCCGTGAAAACAAAATGGTAAGAAAAGCAAATTTCTTTTCTCTTTTTTCCCCCTCAATGACTCATTCCCGGTCAGAGGGTGGAACATTTCTTGGCAGAATAACACGGCGGATAGTGGAAAGACGGGTGGGGGGGGGGGGGACCATCTGCGTGAGAATCTTGCCAACGCCGGTTGAGCTTTTACGGAGGCGCATTCTGCCCACGAGTGGGAACGCCAAGGCGGGTTGTAGCGGGGAGGCTCAGATGAGCGGCTGGCGTGGCGCACGGGTGGCGAGCGCCGCTCCAAAGCGTCTCGTCTCTTCGGTTTGCGGCTCCGCTCCGCAAATCGCGGTTGCGGGCTCGCCTCGCACTGACGTGACGTACCGCCCGACACGGAACCGCGTACTTTCAACCGGTGGAATAAAAATACGAGAAGAGGGAAAAGAGAAAAAAACTCGCCCGGGCGAAATCCGTCAACGGACGCCCCCCGCTTGATCGCGGGTCGCTCCCAGGCCGTGGAGTCTGTGATACGTTTGACTCTGACTCGCGGAGCTTATTTGTGAGCTGAAGTTGCTGCTGAAGGATAATTATCCCCCAATTAGTCTGCAGCTTTGAAAGCATGGCCCTCTCGCTGTTTATTCTCGGAGGTTTTCAGGCTTCACCGCCTCTTGGTCTGTCTGCCTGTGACCAGTCTGGGGCCCCCATGGGGGGGAGGGTGGGGGGGTGGGGGGGCTGGGGATGGGGATGGGGATGGGCGGGAGTGTGCCGCAATAGAGCGAGCGCTTTGCTTAGCTAATGATTACATCAGTCCACCGCTTGTGGTGTGCTTGTTGAAAAAAGTTTTTTGAACACACATCCATATGTGAGTGTGTGTGAGAGCATACAAGTGATACGCTTTCATGTATATGTGATGCGATGGTTAGCATGAATGCTTCCCAATTAGGCAGACCTGTGCACGGCCGGGGGCGATGCGCTGGTGGATGTTGGGATGGAATCTGCGGCCGAGGGCAGAGTTATCAGACATCGCTGTACCTGGCGGAACTCAATTTACGTGGCCTTTCCATCCGCTTCCGCTTGGACTGGCATCCATCACATTGACACACCATCCAGGTGCAGACCGCTTCTCCACTAACCGCTAGTATAGGTGTCAGTGGTCTCTTCTAACCCTTTTCTTCTAGCGCTAGAACGCCGCCAGGTAAATTACATGGGACATGAAAGGAAGATTTTGGAAAATATGCCCCTTCTCTTCTTTGCCCAAACAAGGTTTCGCAAAACCTTCAGCTCCACTTCGAAACGACGGGGGGAAACGTCCTCAGAACGGCATGCGTCGTAGGCCTCGACTCCAGAGGCCGGCCTCCAGTCAACGCATTGGAGTCTCCGTTGAGCCATTCCAATGAAGGCGCCGTAAATGTTATTGACGGCATTGATCTGGAACGCATCACGGTGCGCTGGTGCCGCGTGGGCGTACGGGCCGACGGAGTCAGGTCCCTGCTCCAGCACATTCAGAACTACTACTGTATGTGAGCGAAACGCGATCAGCCGTTTGTCCCAAAACGGCCCGCGCAAGTTCCACAGACACGAGCCAGCAGTGAGTCAGACCTCTCCCCGAACGTGCGGTAGTCGTCGCATCAATTATTCAGAGGCTTTATTAAGGGTTATTCATTATTAAAGATCGTGTGACATCCGGAATTAGGTGGTTTACGCGCGGGGAAATAAAACAAATGTATTTACGGCCCGCCAGCCCATGCTTTCACACGCGGTTCTTTTCAAACGCGCACCCAGGCCGCCGTCTGACTCAGCATCGCGGTCCTCCCGGACGTGTTGGCAGGCGGGCGATCGATTCGGCAGAAAGCCGGGCAGCCCAAGCCGCAAGCATGGCTGGCCCCCGACGAGCCAAAAGTGGCGGCCCGGGATCGGCGGAATGCGACGTCGAGAGGGCCGCTCATTTCGATTGATACGTGAAAAAGCTCGGGCAATTCCAACAGGTCCGGTTTGAAAGCACGTCCTGGGTGGTCTGCGCGCCTGGCCCCCAGGCAACCACCGCGACGTGGTCGGGCACCTGTCGCTGTGGACGTGGCCCCGAATGGTGTCCACGTGAAACCACGAACCCGTCTTACGCCGAGTCGCGCGGCTATCGCCCCGCGCCCGTTTCAGGTCCGCGATAGTCGTCTGCGCAGGCAAATCTGTGAGCGGCCACATGCCGTCTCAAAGGCCCGGTCACTCTTGGACTCCCAGACACAATGTTTAAAGCCCTGGCGCTCAGCCCGCGCATTGGTATTAATGTATGCTGACTGTTGGCGTGCGAAGAATTGCGCCGCAAAGAAATGCCGGGGTTCAGAAAAAGTGCGAGCCGTTTGAAGCATTAAAGAGACTGAGATAAGATAGAGGTGCGCATGGAAGATATGGGGTGGGGGGGTGGACATTAAATGTTCCGGCTGAGCATAATTCTCGACTCAGACTCGGGCCGGGGAGGTCATTGCACCACCGGGAAGGAGAGAGAGCTGCGGTTCTGAATTGGATATGAGGGGCTCGGCAGCCGCTGAGAGGAGGGAGGACGGGATGAAGGGGGTTTAGCATGGATGACAGAGAGACGGGCTGCAGGCCTCCGCACGAGGCGGGATAAAGATCTGCCGGGAGTCTGGCCAGGAGGGAGTTAGCCGGACGGACAGACGACACCTCGAGGGGGGGGGGGGGGCGGCGGGGGGCGGCCGAGGCTCGGCCTCGCCGCCGGCTCCTTGGTAGTCTGGGGTGGACGACGGCGTGGCGGGGCTCCCAGAAAAAAGGTTGGATTTGCTGAAGAGGAGGAGGAGGAGGAGGAGGAGGGGGAGAAAAAAAGAAGGCGAGATTGATGGGGCTTTGGCGGACCTCCAACCGCAGGTGTCGGGCCTCGGCGCGCATGTCGATGGGAGGAAAGAGGAGTCCGCCGCCGTCAGCATTAACCACGGGTGGGAAACTTGCGGGGGCCGATGGCTGGAGGGGGGAGGGGGGAGAACAGTGGGGGGCGGCAACCGGGGCCCGGGGACGGACTCGACCACTGGAGTCCACATGAATACGACGTGCATGGGCTGCCAGACGATTCGCCTGAGATCCCTCGGGTGAGCCGAAGGCGGCAGAGGAGAGCCGGATGCGGCCGGGGTTCAAAGTAAGGGGGAGAGGAAAAAAAAAAACGCCAGGGCCCCGCGGAGGTTATCTCTGCCGGCCAGGCCCCTCTCACGCACAATGGGGTGAAAATGCATTGATTTTTTTTTTTCTCCCTCGGATGACATTTCCGTCAATCGCGCGCGGGGCGGAGGAGGAGCGGGTGGAGGCGGGGCCGCGAAGCGTCTCAGCGAAGGGGGGGGGTGGACCGATCGGCCCTCCGATTCGTCTGCCGCTGACATTTTTCGCAAATGTATACGTGAATGAACAAGTGACAGTAGTCGCGCAGCCCTGGACTGTTCGTCAAAAGCCGAGGTGAGAGTGTTGGATTCGCTCGTGATTTCAGCTGTCACACATATGCCAGGCCCGTCGAGAGAGGACGCGTTTTCGACGCGTGCCGAGAGCCACGTTGCACCGATCGAAGTGTTTGCGGCCTATGAGATGGGCCAGGGGATGTGGAGTAAGTGGGCGACCTTTAGGTTGACTCCACGCCACGTTGAGACAACGTTCCGGGCCGGAAAACTGAAGGGGAAAAGATGAGCCGTGGCAGTCTGAAGGGCAGGGGGAGGCATCGCCGGCCCCGGCGGTGGGAGAAAGATTCCCGAGCTCGAACCGGAAGACAGAAGGGAGTGTCATTTGTCATCTGTATCAGCGGGGTCACGGCAGAGTGGGGGGGGAGGGCACAGATGCGAGTGGGCTGGTTGGAGGGAGGGAGGCGGAAAGGACTCATCCTCTTTGTGGGGATGACGAGGTCAGCGAGCATGGGCCATTTTGTTAGATGGCACTGAGGGGATCTGGGGAGCGTAAATTGCAAGCGGGCGAGGGCTCGAGAACCAGTTACCCAGTTGCGTTGGTTATTGCGTCATAGGTGTGGAAATGACAAACCAGTAAAGAATTATAAAGAACCAAAACCTAAATGCCGTTTTCTTATGACAACGGTTTTGTCTTATCCTTGTGTCATGAGAAAACAGACTGTTATTCCCAGATAATGACACAGTATGTCATATGTCACATGTTACTAGATAACCAGTTAAACATGAAACCTTAAGAACCAATGTTACCTCTCTGTACCTCAATCTACCCCTGGGCTGTGGCTCACCCATAAGAAACCGAAACCGAGACTGTCGGCCTTGACCATCAATGAGAAACGGGGGGGATGGGCAAATTGGGGGGGTTGGGGGGGGGGCTAAAATACGGGACAGAGAGGCGATTGAAGCGTTTTCACTGCACGGGGACAGCGGCCAGCGTTGTGTCTTGTCTGAGGTGACGAGTGTGTGCGTGTGTGCGTGCGTGTGTGTGTGTGTGTGTGAGATGAGCTGCAGTGTCCGCTCTGCAAACAGACGGCTCCACCGTGCCTCCGCCACGGTGGCCTGGGTGAGGGCTGACCTGAAGGGTTGAATGAGGTTACGGTAAATTGACTTGGGAACAGATGGCCTTATCCCTCTGGAAAAAGAGAGAGAGAGAGAGAGAGAGAGAGAGAGAGAGAGAGAGAGAGTGAGAGAGAGAGAGGGAGAGAGAGAGAGAGAGAAATCACGCAGAAGGGGAGAGATGGATGAGGACACTGCGGAGGGAAAAGTAATAAAAACAAATAGGCAGGCGGCCGTGGATTGACTTTGCCCCTCCCCGGTGGACTCCTGCGGATAAGCTCCCTCGCTTTCGTCCAGCTGTCTGCGCAAAGAGGGGCCGGTTGCGCCAAAGCCGCAACCCTACAGTGAACAACCACGGGAGGAGGAGGAGGAGGAGCGAGTGCCCCGGCGATATCCACGCTGATTGGAATGATGACGGGGAGTGTGGAGCTCGGTGGGGGAGGCCGTGTCGCTCTAAAGCGTTCTGCCAGACAAGCCCACGGCGAGGCACCTGTCGGCCGAGGCTAACAGCGGGCTAACAGCTTACTCCCGCCGGGCCGCACAGGCACCAGGCGCTTTAAGGGGCGGGATCGCTCTGTTTGTGCGGCAGTCAGCGCAGCGCCAGTCGCTTTACGCTCAAGTGCGGGCAGATCCAGACAACGCCAGGGCGTAGAAAATGTGGGAAGAACAACAGCGGCCGCCACCAAGAGCACAGAGCGCGTGTGCGCGTCGCTGCGGAGGCCGGAGGTGCGTCCGCCTCCCACTCCGGTTCCCACACATTCATGAACAAGACCCGGAGGGACTTGAACTCCTCCGGTTATGGCGGGTACCGGGCATCACACCCTTTCTTGGCTGGAAAAGATGACGTTTTACGTGTGCTTGACACCTGCCGCAAAGTTTGCAAGCACGGTGGGACCATGTCAAGCATAAGAAGCAGAGGCAGAATCGCAGCCCCTCAAGATTCTCTGCAGAACTGAAACGATCTGTCACCACAGGACAACGGCACCTGTCTAAGTCAAAGTCAAAGTCAAAGTTTAGCAATTCTATCTCCAGTTCAATCCATCCGTTTTACCTGCTTTCGGTCTGCTTCTTTTGGTTAGTAACCCTAAACGCCTAGTAAACCCTAACAGAGAGGGTAACCCTAACCCTAACCCTCTCTGTTTTAAAGATACCATGCGTATCTTTATTTGACAGATTTTTGTATTTGACAGATTATGACAGAGTGACATGATGAGGTCTGCCCTGTTGCGCCAGTCAGATCATTCGGTTGCATGGCGTGACAATGGTATAACATAAGGTGAGTTAGCTTTGTCATAACTAGGTTAGACTTGGATGTGTCCTCGCAAATTGAACGACTTATTCAGGGTAGTTCGCTGGCACGCTAACGTGAGCATCTCTATTTATATCCTGAGTGCATTCATTCCCACGGGGGCAATTAAACTGGCACACGGAGCCAAGGTTCAGTTTAACTCTGAGGGCCGGCCCGGCCGCCGCCCAAGCAGTGACCTGCAAAACCAGAATCCGGGACCCAGAACCAGAGGGCCAAACACCCGGCGACCTGTCTGAGACGCCGGGGCTTTGCTCGGCCGGCAGAAACCATTAGCCGCTTCGGGGGCTGAGGAAGCCGAAGGGAGAAAACAGATCTCGGAGCGCGTCGAGTGACTTAACGCTCGGCGTGTGGGCGTGCGGGCTGCGCGAGGAGGCCTTGAGTCTCGGTTTTCAAGTGACACCGCGCTGACCTGGTTATGAGCCGCGTGCGTCAGAGGCCAGGGGAGCGCATAGGTGTGAATCATCCGCGCGGCTGTTCCTTCAGAATGGCTCCTGCGGAGGCTATTATGTCACCCAGCAGCGGAATCTTGTTGGCTAGGTCCGGGGAAACGTTGCTTCATTAGGATATGATTAAGAGAACGCCGAGCACCGAGATCAAGCGGAACAGAAAAAAGGAATACGTTTATTTGAATATTTCGTCCGCCGGTCAGTTATTCCTCTGTTGAGGGCTCATTTATTGCGCCGGTCATACATGGATCCTGACTGAAATACAGCACAACACTGAGGCGCCGTCCATCTGTTCTCACAGCAAATACTTCCAGCCACCCAGGGCAAAACCAATGATACTGAGGACGGCGTCCGGATAACACTATCAGAAGAGGGTATTCATGCACCGAGGGTGAGAGAGGTGTCAGAATTTTCTGCTCAAATTCGGAGATGGGGAGTGATTGTGTAGTCCTGAGAGGGGTGAGGAGGTCGCCGCGCCACTGGGAGCACGGGGAGGAGGGAGCCCAGGCTTCCACTTCAATGAGGGGAGGCAGAGAGCGGCGAGAAATAACTGAAATGGAAGAATGTAGCTCGGATGAAAAGGACAGGCTGCAGGCTCGTGTGTCAGTTGTGGAAGGCTGCATTAAGGTCTGCCGGGAGCCCGGACAGGACGTGCAGCAGCAGAGACAGGCGACATGGAGGACCCGGACAGCAGGAGTGGGGAGGGGGTCGGGGGGGTTGGGAGTGGGTTGACATGCTGGGAACTGGCTGTGGCCACACTGTGCATGAATTCACATGGAGCTGCTCGGCAGCCTCAGCAGGAGATAGTGGGCTGTTGGTGTCAAGGAAAGTTAGAAGCTTCTGAAGGGATAGTACAGATCATGTTGGAACGTCCAGGAAATGCAGAGAGGACAGATCTAGCTCTCCTATAAAAGAGCCACCGGTGAACAACATGCAAAACACGATGCAGTAGGTCGATCAGCCACACTGCATTAATTCAGGATGATATTTAAGGTATTGTTGCTTTGTTTTGTGATATGGGCTTAGCGAGAAGAGCTTTGGCTCCTAAGCTTGTCTTTTTCATTTGCAGACCTAAGAGGTTTCTTATCAAAATTAAAACTGGCAAATGGACTGCCTCTTCTTTAGAGACATTCTTGGGGTTTTATACTTGTTGGTATTCTGCTTGTTCTGCCTTCCATGACAGAAGAGTAATATTTTAGTTGTTTTTGAGCATTTCGAGAATGTCCTGTCACCATGGCGTGTCTAAGATGGAAGATGGGAGGCTTGTTAAACTAGATTTGTGAGAATGGAAAAATTGGAGCAAAAACCACAGGTGATATAGCCTCCCACTATTGTATTGTTATTCTCTCATCTCACAGTCTCTTAAAGGGGATCTAGATTCCCTCCCTTATTCTCTTTTGCCAACATAGGGGTGATGGAATATTGTCTTAGATATACCTCAGATATACCTCAGATATTGATCAAGTCTAAGATCCTACTTTCAGATGTGGAATGTTAGTCTGTTTCTGTGGGGTTTACTGGCCATTTAAAACTTACCTGACAACCACATGTATGCTTTACTGTGATTGACTGTCCTGCCTGCCACCCACGAGAAGGATTTGTGACTTCATGGTCCTTAGCGAGCGGTTTGGTTTCTCTCATAGTCATATTTCATGTCATATTATCTCCCGGTGTATAGCTTCATTGAAATGTATACACACATTGAACTGTTTTCACTTCATGCCCCCTTTAAATCCAAGTTATATATGCCAGAGAAGCCAATTTCTTTGGATATCTCATGAACAAGAACCCTTTTACCAATCGGACACTATATGATAACTCCTGCCTGGCCTGGCTACATCCCGCAGGGATCAACCAGGATCTTCCAGGTTCTTCCAGGGCCAAGTCCGATCATATCCCGCTGCAGGCCAGCTGGACGTGATGCCAGGAAGATGATGATGATGATCAGGAAAAGATGTTCCATAGCTCTGACATTCTGAGGCAGAGGCGGAGCTGGCCCTGCAACATCTGTCTGGGCAGAACATCTCAGGAGGTATACGCTGTTTATTATATGGTGTTTATTCTAAGCCCAGGCGCCCCCTCCCTGTGTCTAACGCAGCCTGTGGACTGTTGGACACGATTTTCCTGTTTGCACAGCAGAGGAGCTGTGACGCCTTTCACCAATGCAAATGAGACTGCCTGCCCTCCTCCTCCTCCCCCTCATTTCCCTCTCTCCCTCCCTCCCTCTCTCACCAACACACAAACACTCTCTCTCTGTTTCACACACACACACACAGACACACACACACACACACACACTGTCTGTGCTTTATTTCGCCGTGCCTGCCTTTCAGAGCGTCGGAGAGCAGCGCAGGCTGGCAGAGAGAAAGAGAGAGAGAGAGTAAGTGAGAGAGAGCGAGAGAGAGAGAGAGAGAGAGAGCGAGAGAGGGAGCTTATATAACAGCAGCTCTGGGAGATGCTGAGGAGCCGGAGCCGAGGGGACCTTCAGTGGACTGTGAGCCGGGGAGGCAGCGCGGGGAGCGGGCAGGCTGAACGGGGAGCGCTCGGCGCGAGGCTGCGGGGCCGGAGGTAAGAGGCGCACGTTCAAAGGGAGGAAGGTGCCGCCGCACTGTACCGTACTGTACTGGAGATGCTGGGGGCTGAGTCGGGGAAAGGGAGGAGGGATAGGAGGAGGAGGAGGAGGAGGAGGGTGGTTAAGATGGAAGACCTCGGATTGTAAAATAGGTGATCCGTGTTTACTCCGAGTGTTGATGTGGTCCCCTCCGCCTCGTCATCCATCCCGTCCATCCGCATCCAGACAGGTGTATCTAGGGTACCGCGGCTCTGGAACCGCTGGGCTGGGACTTGCGCGTGCTGTATGCGCAGGAAAAAGGCAGAGTTGTGAGCGTAACTTGGGCTCTTGGACTTGATGAGAGACTGTTCATTGTGCAAACTGTTGCTCCCGTCCTCCTCGGAGCTCCCCCACTTTCTGCGGCTCCCCGCCCCTGGGGAGGAGGGAGGGGGTCGCACCGCGTAGCAGGCCGGGGATAGAGAGCGGAGCTGAAGGGCATGACGGCGTGTGACGGCGCAGACAACGGGACGCTAATGGATATCATCGGATGTGACGGAAGGAGGGCTCGGTGTGTTAGGAATACACGCACGCACACACACCTGCTGGTAGACAGGGATCCCACGGGCCGTAAGATCATCAGAAGCGTGGGGGAAGAATAGGGCAAATGTGGTGTTCAGAGCTGCTCCCTCCTCGGCCAAAGTACCAGGTTTCATCAAAGACTCTGAATTCTGGGGCCGTCTCACATCCCAGCCGTGGTGAAATCTTCAAATCTCATCTTTGCATCTCTTTTTTTTTTCACACATCACTTATTCATCTCTACTCAGATGGGAGAGATGGTCTGCATGCCGCTAAGATAATCCCCATTTCATAAGCACCCTTAATGCGCTCCGCAGACTGTTTTGTCACATGATGTCGCTTCGCCACGATAACCGAGGCTTGCACTGAAACTCACTTTTCATAGGACACGTCACTGAGGGCCGGTTTCATTGACTTGGTTTGCCCCCATTCAAGACAGGGACGCGAGTGGGAAAGCGCAAGCCCAAGTGCCGAGATGAAACGCAACTTGGGGCAACACATGGCGGGGATGAAAGCCACCGAGCAGTGAGATGACTGAAACACAAGGCTATAAGTCAACATGAGCCGTGCAGCTAATCTCCCGGCAATATACAGCACTTCCTCCCCCTACCGATTGCGTTCACGCACAGGGAAACACATTTGTCCTCTAAGTCTTGTTTCTTCTGTCTCTGTGTCGGTGCCTTAGCTTGGCTCCTCGGATCAGCCCGAAGTCGGCGACCAGGGCCCTGGATATTAAACGCCTCCATTCCTCCGCTGCTCTTGGACTCTATGGCGACCAACGGCCTGGACGCGCAGCCTACGGAACTGCCGCTCTTTCCGCGATGAGGAACCTGTGAGCGGGCGACAGACCTCCTCCGTCCTCCTCCGCGAAAATGGCGTCCCTCTGAGGCGCGAGGGACGGCGGACGGGATGGCGGCGCCGCCCTGCAGGCTGCACTGCCTCCTGAAGCGGGCCAGGATGCTGCTGCTGGGCCTGGGCGTCGCCTACCTGATGGCCGGCAGCATCCTGCTGCTGCAGCGCTCCGGCGGCGCCCGCGGCTCCCCGCCGTCGGGCCTGCCCCCGCTGCTGTCGCTGCCCGCGCCCCCCACCGCCCCGCGCTCGGCCGGCCTGGGCGTCAGGGCGCGCTCTAGGTGGGCCGCCGTGCCGTCCGGGCCCGGGGCCGGGGCCAAGGCGGGGCGCCACTGGGCGGCCTCCCAGAGCCTGGGGGCGCAGCACCTGCACCGCCGCTGGTTCCACAGCCTGCTGCCGGACAGCCCCGAGCAGAAGGCCGCCCTGCACCGGAGCAGCCATCACAAAGGTATGTGACCCCCCCCCCCCCCGGCAGAACCCAGGGCGCCTCCTCTGACGCCCGGTACGTGTCCGCCTCTTGGCCTCTCCCACAGCTTGCTCCCCAACACAACCGAAAGCGACCAGCGTTAACGTGCGCGCGCAACCACCCGCCAGCAGTCGCCCCATTTCCACTAGCTTGCGTACCAGCGAGGCGTTAACAGCGTGAAAGCGATAGCCCCGGCCTATTTTTAACCGGTGCGTGTGTGAAAAACGAATCCGAAATGAAGCGATGAATCCTTTGGAGACTCGCTCAGCCGACCGCGCCGGTCGGCTGCCTGTCGTTCGCCTTGTCCTGCTACCCAGACGTCGCCGCGGTGAGGTGCCCGTGGGAGCCGATCTTTTCGTTCGATTCGCTCCTTTTCGTGCTCCGAGGCCTCGTCCCAACGCCCGAGCTGATTCCGCCCCGTCATTGACTCGCCTCGTTCATCGGCGGCCAAGGTTGCGCCCCTCCGTCGCCGTTCGGCTCTCGGAAATAGAATGGGGGTGCGCGGGATTCGAGAGATTGGAGCACCCTGGCGGAGATGTGTTGACTGAGACATCAGCTCTGCTGGTGGATAATTCATGAAGGAGCAAATATACACGTTTATTTTCTGTTTTGTGATTCTTCTTCTTTTTTTTTTTTTAGCACAGAGAGCCTGGAGCCCAGGCAATACAGTCTGCGCAGGGCCGCCGCGGCGCACCGACAACAGGCCTCATTGTGCATTCATGAACAGATAATCATAACCTTGGAACGTTCATTATACATTTATATGCCATTTTGCGTGCAGATGCTTCAGATCTTGTACAGAGCGTAGTGATCCCCTAGAAAAGAAGGGGGGGGGAGAAGGCAGGTGGCGACTGAAGTTTCCTGGAAATAAATTGGTAATTACTCCGTGAACCGGTATAACGCCTGCGATGGCCCTCTGTCATGGAGTCGTCACCTTTTCTGGGGAAATTGAAGCCTCTCCTGGAGATCTATTCTGCAGGACCTTCAGTGCTTTTTTTTCTTGTGGCCATTTTGTCGGGATGATAAACGCTATGGAGCTACCCGCGGCGGGACGTCCGTTCTTACGGCCCGTTTTTGAAACGCGCCCTACGAGAGCATCCTTAATCCTTTTTTTATTTCACTAGAGACCGAAGGAAAACATCGGAGGCAGGGATGAGCGTTTCAGCACCAGCCATCTGGCACAGGCTTCCTTCAGGAGGTGCTTCGCGAACGGCCCGCTAGAGCCGTCAGGAATTCACGGGAGCGTCATCTATCGATCGGGCAGACGGGAAATTGATGATTGTTATTCATGTTCCGGGGCTGCTGACGATCCCGATGGTCCTTTTCCAAATGCCATCAAGAGCTGACAGATCCACCCGCCACTACCTGGAAAGCTCGGTTACCGACACTTTTCTCATTCAGTGCGCGTGTCAGAGTCTTCCCGTCAGCGTGCCGTTGCCCGGCAACCCGGAGGAGACTTCAGGAAGCCGCGGCTCCCGGCCCAGAGCGCAGGCCTGCGTGACACGAGCCGCCCCGACACGTGGATTAGCGCTTGTACAGTAGATGGAACGTGTCGTCGTCATCGGGGGGGGGGGGGGGGGGGGTCTGTCGCCCGTAGACACCGGCTGCTCGGCTCGGCTGCTCTGAGCTAGGTCTGGAGGAGGAGGAAAAACCCAAACTAATGCTCAAAATAATGCTAACGAAACAGATCGATCTCGTTATTTTTGCTACCATCCGGACTACCTGACGTTCCAGTAGAATAAGTTTATCTACAGATGAATCAGTATTACAAGCCAGCACTAGCTTCACTTAATATTCATCTTAATGTTGAAACATATTACCACAGTTATTATGCTGTGAACGCATCTCAATTTGGACTGCGTCAGACGTCTAGTGAGATTTTTCCCGTCGTTGGGCAGTTCTGAACCAGCCAACACGATCGCTTCGTCCAAACCTAACATTTCAAGTCCTCGGACCGGAGCCCAGCTGATACGGGGTATTTGAGGACGATCACAATGCGATATCAGACAGTCTGACAAACCGCACGGGACGAACAGGACCACGGGAAAGGTTCGTGTGAAAACATGTGCACGCAGCCAAAATGACAAGCTGTTGCACTGTGCCTGGATTATTACCTCTAGCGTGATTCAAACCGGTCCCAATCTAATTCTGTCCCTCAGCACGAGCAATAGTTACCGAGGCACACGGTCGGCTGGAGGTTTGCGCATGCGTTCACGGTTGCAGATAGCCCTACCTGTTCAGACGTCCATGATGAAAAGTGGGAGCCACAACGCTTTGCGCCTGTTGCCGGGAACTTTTGCGCCTCTCGGGGATGAACCACGAAATCCTTGATACGTATATAAGTACGTGTCGGAAGTACCCCGCGCCCAGGGGTGTGCAGGGGTCTCACGAGTAGGGAGACATGACAGCAGGAGCCATGTGCCGTTTGTGACGCGAGTTTCTTTGTGAGTTGCTTGCAATGTTTAAGGTGAAGGTGTGGGGAAGGGGAAGGGAAGGGGGGTTGGGGTTTACATGTTTTCCCCGTGTCTGGGTGAGTTACTCCGGGTACTCCAGTTCCCTCACACAGCTCAAAAGCGTGCATGCTTAGCTCCCCTTGGACACTCCAAATTGCGTGCGAGTGCCAAACAGAACCAAAGAAGCTTGCGATTACAGCCACTTGGCCTTAATTTAACATATTTAGCGATGCGAGTTCCCCGTTTGAAGGAAAGGCATAGAATGCAGAAGCTGCGTGCAGAAGCTGTTGGATCAACTGCAAATGACAATGATGCTGTGGTGCAGTTTGTACACGAGTACTTGCATGGCGTGGTGACACTGCGAGAGGGAGAGAAGTCTTCCGTACACGCTGTCACTCCGTATTAAGCGGGTTAAGCATGCACGGGTGGATAGATGGATTGATATTTATAACGTGTTCCTACTGCCCATTGACGTGGTTCCACCCACAGTCACCTTCACTTAACAGCCGGGGGACAGACGTGAGCTCGACCAGCGGCCGACCAGCGGTTTTCCGCTCCCTCCGGGTCAGGGCTCTCCAGTCCGACTGCGTCCAGTGCTCCGTCTCCCAGACGAAGGTTGACGGGGTTGTACGTAGCCCCGCGATATGCACCTGCAGACGCCCGGCGCTGTATCGGCGTGTCTCGCGGGCGAGAGCAGAAGCCTTTCATCTCCACCAGCTTCCGAGCAAGACACTGGAACCGAGCATCGGAGATGAGACAGCCGAGCAGGGCCGTAAATACTCGGTATAAAAAAAAAAAACATGAAAAGAAAACCCCTTTCCGTTCTTTTGCCATTTCGTTCTCTCGCTCACCAAAGTTTATCTCCGCGTGGATACAGTTTGTTTGTCTGTGGCGCAGGTTTTCTCCGCATGTACACAGGGCCGTGTGAACGGAGGCGATTTTCGGCCCCCGCCCGGCACGGTCCTGCTAACTCCTCTCACAGTGGGGAGGGTGTTATCTACACGCCCGGCGGTGAGATGCTAAGCCCTCCTCGGGCCCCTGCTAATGGACAGTTAGCCGGCGAGCGCGCCACGACCTCACCACCTCACCGCGTCATTAGCCCCCCCCACCCCCCCGTCTCCATCAGCTCCGGAGCGGCCATCTGTCTTTCTGCTGGAGAGAAAGCCGCGCAGGCTGCGACCTAGGCGCGGCCCTTCCTATCGTGTCTGGGAATCCGGGCCGTTTCCCTCCATTAACCCTCGGCTGCAGCTGCCCGAGGGGGGGGGGGGCGGGGGGGGCGCGCGCCCTTCTTCGCTTTGATTAAAGCGGCGAGCAGGGGTGAGGTGAGGGAAGGACGGGGCCTGGCCCCGGGCGACGCCTCCCGAGGAGCCTCCCCGGAGCGGATGCCGGCAGCCGTGCTCTCCGGGCGCCGCCGCTGGTGCTCCTCTGTGCGGGGGGGGCGACTCAGAGACTTCCTGGTCCATTGCCCGCTCCAATCTTTTGAATTGGGCGTCACCCACGCAGATGGAGGCGGCCGCTGAGCGCCCCGCGGACAGACACGTCCCTCGGCGACCTTGGATTCATCCCCGAGCTCCGGAAACAAACGCGAAAAACCAACGTTGAGGAATGGGCGCGCACTTCGAGCCCCCCCCCCCGGAAGACAGGCTTCGAGCCACCTGTCCACCAGATCCAGCTGCTGAGGAACATCCCGCGCCGAGGCTAAAAATACTGCCGCCTCGGACCCGAGGGGCGGGATGCAAATGAGGCCCGCGCACAAAAGGAAAGCGCACACTGCGCTCGGCGCCGACTCTCATGTGTCAGCCGGGCCCAGTTTGACGTGGGACAACATCAAAGGCTGAATTCGGGCGACATTTCACACGGCGGCGTAATCTCGTTAACAAATCATAATAGTTTGTCGTAGCCCATTATGCGTTACATCCCTCCTTCCTTCGGCGGGGACGATTTTTATTCCGGCGGGGGGGCGTGGGGGGGAGATCGCGTCCGCCGTGGCGCAGCAACGGGAGTAATCCGTGCCGGATGATGAATCGGGCCTCGTCGCGTTGTGAATTAGCCAAGTATTATGGCTGGCGATGCACGCCGCCGTGTGTAATTAGTGTGAGTAATTGATGACGCGGGGGGGGCTGTTCTGGCAGCGCCGCAGGACGCGGCCGGTGCCAGGCGCAAGACGGAGGGAGCCTGGTCTGCGTCCAAATCAAGTTTCAAGAGGGGACTGTCGGCATCCTTCACGGATAATCACTGGCGCCCGCGCAATTGTGCATTGTGGCGGCGCGAAACGGGGCGCGTCCGGGATCCCCGATCCCCCGTCGTCAGGGGATTTTACCCCCTTTCCCGTCGTCTCCGCGCCCACGTGCCCGGGGCGCCTTCGCCCGCGCCGATCGCCGTCGATCAGGCCGTCGATCAGGCCGGACTGACGTGTCGTTCAGTCGGTGGGATGCCCCGTTACGGTTTCCCGGAGCTCAAGGTGACACTCATCACAAATTGCTTCATTTGGTCCCGGCTAATGATCTAAAAAGGCCGGACGGTATTTGCTTCGCCGTCACGTCCAAAGGCGGCTCAAAAAAAAACACGTCTCGTGTTTTCGCCTGACAAACGAGTAACGATTATCCGCGCTGTCATTATTTAATCCCCCGCGCCCCGAGAAAGTCGTCAATTGACTGGTCGCGTCGGCATGAAATATTATCCCCGTCAATCTGACATTTTCTCGCTTCTGGGGACGCTGGCTGAGCGCTCCTGCTGGGGGGGGGGGGGGGGGGGGGGGGGGGGGGGGGGGGGGGGGGGGTTTGGACCTTTCGATGCTGAATTCTTGTTTTGTGACGCGCAGGTACTTACATGGGCTGCTTCCTGCACAACGCCAGCGACCGGGCCCTGGGAGGGACCATGCTCTACGACCTGCGCAAAATGACCAGCTCCCTGTGTCAGGACACCTGCTCGGAAAGGTAATGCGCCCCCCCACCCCCCCCCCCCCCCCCCCACCGCCCCCACCCCCGCGCGTGCCGGGGACCACAGAGGGCCCGCTGTTTTGAGTGAACGCTCTGGATCTCGGTCCCATGCCATGAATGCGCTCCTGTGTTGGGAGCCAGCGGGAGCGCCAGGTGGCTGGATGACAGTAAAAGATGAGGGGGTTGGGGAGAGAGAGAGAGAGAGGGGGTCGGGGGTGGGGGGTGGGGGGTGGGGGGGGCAGGGTCGGACAGAAGGCTTGATCTGTTGCAGGAGAAGGAACGTGTGCGTGTGTGCGTGTGCGTGTGTGCGCGTGCGTTAGAAAGCCTAATGAGCCGACTGCAGCAGTCGGTGAACGAGTCGGGGAGCGGGTCCGCGCTTCGCTGTGGCCGTGGGGCTGAGCACCTCTGATTGGGTCGGTCTGAGGCCGACTTCGCGGCATTGTAATGACCGTCCGAAGCCGCGGGAGGAGGAGAGGCGGGCGTGGTTTTTTCAATGCGGACCTGGAGGACTGACCCACTTACATTATTCCATCTAATATCTTGGCGGGAGGAGGCAGAGTTGCCTCGGAACAACAGAGGACAGGTGGATATAGAGAGCTGGCACTCACATCGTGAAGCCCACTGCCTCGCCGCTGCCAATAGCACACACGCGCACGCGCACACACACACACACACACACACACACACACAGTTAGCAGTCTTGCTTATTACCTGAGTGGGCCAATTACGGCGATAAGTAGAGGTAAAAAGTCGAAGCAATTTATGAGGAAGCTTCAAAAGGACACATATGAAAAGGTCATATTTGATGAGGTCTGTCTGTCCCAAGGAGGGAGCATAAAGAGAGAGGATGAGTCACAGCAGCCTTGATATGTAAAGTGCAGATCAGAGGTGACTGCAGTTCAGCCACGGCAAGGCATTACGCGGGCCGAACGAGAGCGGGAGGAGCGGCGCGGGCAAATATCAGAGGGGACGGCGCGCGCTGCGGAGTTAATGCGGAGGAGACTGAGTTAAATGAATGATAACTTTGAAACGCTGAGTTGATGTCCAGTGGGACGGCTCGGCCCCGGGGCAACAGCTTGAGGCTATGTGGAGCGCCCCGGGCTAGGGCAGTAACGGTCTCTAAGCGCGTGTGTGTATGTGTGTGTGCGCGCGTGTGTGGGTTAGCGGGTACCAGTTCGCAGGCCTGGAGTACGGAGCCGAGTGCCACTGTGGGAACCGGATCAGTAGCCCACGGGCCCCCGAGGAGGACTGCAGCCTGGTGTGCCGGGGCGAGAGGGGCTCCCCCTGCGGCGGCGTGGGCAGACTCTCCATTTACAAGGTGGAGGAGCAGCTGCCAGGGCACAGGAAATGTGAGTCAAGCAGCCCCCGGGAAACACGCACGGCCGTCCTTGCCCGAGCCGAGAAGTCTCGGCGAGAACGGTTCCTTTCTAAAGCCGGAGCGCGGGCGACGGCGCGCTCATGGCACCTAAACGAGAAACGGTTATGAAACCGAGCGAGTCACGGCCCGAAGCAGACCCTGACCACAGTTGGATTATTCTCCCCAGCGAGACCGAATTCGATAACAAATGCCTCCCCTGTGCCGTGGAGATCCAAAAACTGTAAAAAAAAAAAAAAAAACCCTCCACACATTTAGTGGCTGTAGCAACCGCTTCACTGCTTACTCCACTACCGAGACACGTTCCGCCTTCTCCGTCCTGCTGTCGGAAGTGCTCGCCGCCTCCGTCTCTTTAATTGCCGTGACCTTTTGTTTTTCTCGCGATCACGGATACCAATTGCCACCGACATGTAGAGAACCAAAAAGAAACCCCTTTTGCAGCCTTTCCTGGGTTGAATGACGGTTTTGTCACGAGGAATCACAACGGATGAAGTGAACACCATTTAACTGATGTCGTAGAATGGTGTAAGGGTCGAGTTATCCACGTGATTGACTGGACTCGGCCTTGTTGTTGAGATTTCACACAGGGGAGTTGACAGGATGTGTTAGATCCCACTGATATTCCGTCTAAAACGTCACTATCGCTACACGGAACAACGCTCGTTATGCACGAAAACGTCTCTCGACAACATTGTGTTTTCTTCTCTTTAAGATATGCGCCTAGCTATTGCTACAGGCCAGGTCAAATATATGAAGAGCTTATGTCTTATACAGTTTTAATATTCATGATAAGAAAGTTCAGGGTCCCGGGAGATTTGAACCTGAATTGTGAATGCACTCCGCATTAGAATTCAGTTAAGCATGGCAAAGTAATTAGGGCGGAAGTACAGATTGGGAATTTAAATCCACCCTGATACTGAATAATGTTGTTGTTGTTGTTGTTGTCGTTTCTGTGAAGCCTTTATTTGCCCCTATTACAGGCTACATTACAATACCCTCATTCAAACTAACGCAGCTACGTTTTTTTTTTTTCTCCACTTTTTCCAGTCCGAAACATCCATGACCGAGGTTGCTTCAAGCTGCCAAAGAACGCCGTCAGCACCTTCCCCATCTACTCCTTCCAGGCCAACCTCACCACACAGTCCTGCATCGAGACGTGCACGGACAAGGTTTGCATCCAAGTCACCGGCCCGATGACCATGCACGCACGCACCCATGCGGTAGTGTAGACGGCAGGCTCCACTTGCGGGATGGGAGGCCCCACCGCCCGACAGGATCCACGTTTAGCTCTGGGTGGCTAGCCTCGCCGAGAACAGACTCCACTCCCGGGAGGAGCGTGTGCGAGCAACGGAGCTCGGATACCGCTGAATCTTTAAGCTTTAATGTGCCGGCGCTAATGAGAGCTGGTCGCGAGCCTGTGCCGGGCTCCCCGCCACGCACAGCCGCGCCCGCTCCCGAAACGGAGGCGGCTCGCCGGAACGCTGCGCTCCATTCGGTGGGGGGGGGGGGGGGGGGGGGGGGGGGCGCTCCTATCGACTCTCTCGGAGCCCCGTTTTGACACTGCTCGCGACCGACCCTTCCGCCACCGAAAACAAAACGAACGAACGAACGAACAAGAACCCCTTTCGCGGTCTCTCCTGGGTCGAATGACCAAAAAGGGGCGTGGCTTCTCCGTGTCCTCTGAATTCGCAGGAGCTCCCGCTGGCCGTGTTCAGGAGGCCCCACTGCTTCTGCACCTGGACGTCGCCGCTCTTCGGCCTCACGCAGCAGCAGCAGCAGCAGCAGCCGGACGGGCGGCGGTGCGCGGAGAACTCCACCGGCGGCCCGGCGCCCACGCCACCCGGCCAGCACGACCTCTTCCGGGTGTACCACACGCCTGTGCTCGGTGAGGTCCCCGCGTCGGCCCCCGTGCGCGCGATGTGCGGTGTCAAGGGTGACCCACATTATTTGGATCCCGCCCCCGGACTGTTTTACAGTCCCATTTCCAGCGTCGATTTCCTTTTCAGTGAAGTAGCCGGCAAGGACAACCTACAAGGCGACGGTCGCCTTGTGTCCCGGAGAAAAAGGACACTTGGCGATGATGAAGGATAGAAATTGCTCCTGAAAGCGGCGTTCGGCCCACACTCGGATCCGATTGGCCCCGGCCTATTTTGTGATTCTCTGCGGCCACGCTGCTGGGGGGTTGATAGAGTGGTGGAGCTGTAGGCAAGATTTCAAGCTGTGCGTGCTGGCTATGAATATTGCATCATTGGGGAGGTAATTGTACATGATTCATCCATCCATTATCTCGCCCAGTTAACAGTGGGCAACCCCCTTAACACCGTCGAAGGACAAAGGCAGGGACACGTCCTGGACTCCTTTGCGGCTATAAATCAGTGGCGGAGCCAGACTAGTCTTGAATGTGTATGTTTTGTCATGATATTTTAGGAATGGCGGTAGAATCGTGTTGCTTCTTAATTACCTCTGTTCTCCAACAGGATCCGCGTTTAGCTCGGGGTGGCTTCACCGTCCTGGTTAGCTTTTTTTTCATCCACCAAGCCTTCAGCGAAAACTCTGTCCCTCTAGATTCCAGGTGCAAAGAGCGCATGTTTCTGCCTCAGAGATCCAGCTCCCTGGTGGCTCTCTCGAGTTTTCCCGGGGCAGGCAACACCTGGGTCCGGCACCTGATCGAGCTGGTGACCGGCTACTACACCGGCAGCTTCTACTTCGACGGCACGCTGTACAACAGAGGTGGGAGGGGTGTTCAAACAAGCATTGGAGTGAGCTGCGGTGTCCGCTGACCACCCTCCATTCATTTATTCATGGCTCCCAGGTTTCAAGGGGGAGAAGGACTACTGGAGGAGCGGCCGCAGCATCTGCGTAAAGACCCACGAGAGCGGCCAGAAAGAGATAGAGATGTTCGACTCGGCCATCCTGCTGATTCGAAACCCTTACCGCTCCCTGGTGGCTGAGTTTAACCGCAAGTGTGCCGGGCATTTAGGACACGCCACGGACGCACAGTGGAAGAGCAAAGGTAATGGAATCTGATGCACAGGGGCACAATTGTGGGGAAGCCGTACGCAATGCCGCGGAAGCAGCAGCAGACAGTGTGCGGTGTTTAGGCAGCCACCTACGAGTGGTCTCTGCAAGCTGTTTGACGAGGTGCAAAGCACTCGTCCCCTCTGTGTTTTCTGAAACATCTCTGATGCATTGTTCTGTGAAGTCCTGTCACACAAACAGCAGCGCATTCCCAATGTGTGTTACAGGGCTGGTGCAAAGAAATGACAGGAAAAACATCTGAGGCCTTACGTCTAGTCCCTGCAGTTTCTTATGCCGCCTTCCTTTTGTCATCTTAAGGGATGCTTTGTGTTTTGTTTTGCCCGTTTGAATGTCTTTTTGCTTTTGGGTCGTGCAAAACTGCCCTGGAGCCTTGACAGTGTAAGGCGCGCGCACTCAGTCCACTGGCACTGGCACTTTCTTTTGGTGAATATTTGCATTGTCTCTCAGCTCAGCCCAAAAACCTTTTTTTAAGATGCAGACCAAACGTTTTAATGAATTTGGGAGCGATGTGCAAAACTTTAACAAACCACTGAAACCTCCCCTCTGCTTTTGAATGACCACGTTTAAAGACAGAATATCAGGAGGAATCACAGGAAATGTGAGGTCGCTTTCATCTTTTCAAATAGTGATCTGAATTAGACTCCATTGTGGCCAGAGTATACAAACCTAACGCACACTGTAGAGCAAAAAGAGGTTCACATTGACGTGGTTAATTAAGTATGATAATAAAAGGCTGTCTCACGATTCAATCTCGTCATAAATGCGGCAAGTCACGTCTGCGCGAGTCTGATTTTAAATATAGCTCCGAGAGCGCCGCCTCACAGTCAGATTCCAGTTCTGTTATCAAGATGTCGGCTCCTGGTGACGCCCAGGAGGAGGAGGAGGACGCTTGCAGAGCTGACACGTATAAATGTCTTGGAGACTTACCGAGCTGCCTCCTCGTCCTGCTGCAGTCAGTCCGCCGTGTTGCCAGAACCAGGTGACCAGACCGTTTGTAGGCGAATCGTTTACAGCCACCGAATTAGTTACGCGATGGCAAAAAGCGCTTGTGGCATGTCACGGCGGCGTGCTCCGATCTTTGACTCCTGTTTTGGAGATCAGGTGTGTTTTCATTGCTGGCCTCCTCAGCTCCTGAGGACAGGAGGCTTTTTCCAAGTGTAGAGCAGCGGGGATTCAGCATTCAGCACTTATGTCATCAGAAAGTAAAAGTGATATTACCTAGTGCTATATTTAATTGAAAGAGCTACCACAACAATATATTTAGCATCGCAGCTTTGCACTGTATTGATCATTTTTTGCCCCTTTGTGCAGTAAAGGACGCCATTCTAAATTGCACTGATGTACTCTCTCACTCTGTCTGACTGTCTGACGTAACCGTGGGACTGTGCCCTTGCGCCTGCAGAGTGGCCGGAGTTTGTGTCCAGCTACGCCCCCTGGTGGGCGTCCCACGCCCTGGGCTGGTTGAGGTTTGGCCGCCGCCTGCTGGTTGTGCACTACGAGGAGCTTCAGAGGGCCCTCCTCCCCCAGCTGCGCCTCATCACAGCCTTCCTCAACGTCAGCGTGACGGAGGAGCGGCTGCTCTGCGCCCAGAGCAACCAGGACGGGCATTTCAAGCGCGCCGGGGCGCAGCAGCCCCCCCTCGACCCGTTCACCGCCGACATGAGGCAGATGATCGACCCCCTCATTCACACCGTCGACCAGGCGCTGCGGAGCAGGAACTTGAGCAGACTTCCGGAGGAGTATCTCCCGAGATGATGATTTGAGGAGGTCACGCGGGCGGTCCTTTGAATGACCGGTTCCTAGGGGGGCTGGCGAGGGGCAGCTTCTTCACAGGGTGCCCCGTGGGGAAGAGACACACGCCGAGTGGAATAAGTGGACCACCTGACTGTCGAATGCACTGTGGATGGCTGAGGAGTCACGGGAACTCACTGGAGAAAACGCAACAATAAGATGTGAAGCCTAGCGGCGAGCCTTCGAAGGCCTGGGGGAGAAAGACTGCCTCTCTGCCGAGAGCTTGCAGACATGACGGATACTCAGAGAGGATTTGATATGATTTGTTGGCTTGGTCCGTTGGGATTATCCAGCAAAGTGCCCGACTGTTCAAAAATGAGCGTGTCAATCCAGAGCGAACCAATTTTGGTTGAGGAGGGTTTTCTCTGGCTTTATAATTTCACTTTAGTAAATAATGTGTTTTAGGATACAGCAAGCCCATTTTAACCAAGAATTACCAAGACTTAAGACGTGCTTAAGTCATACTAACAGATAACAATCACCGTACTGGCATTCCACGGACTGGAATCAGAAATTTCCTTTGAGCTTTGCTTTAAACTGTAAAATGAAGCGCTGCCGTTTCTATGAGCATTTTCTTTCATTAAATCCATTCACTTGTTTACACTTGCACCTCTTGAAACGTGTCACTTTTCAGCGGAGCAGGGTTCTATCTCTGCAGGCGTGTATGCGCACGTGTGTGCGTCTGTGCCTGTGTTTGTGTGCAACTTAGCCTGTCGGAGCACTCTGGGGGTGGGATGATGCTCACTTGTTTTGCGTAACCCAGTTTTCAGTCATAACCACAAACAGAAGCCGAAGCAAAGCGCCTATCGGCACCTACCAGCGAGCAAGGAAACGCTCTTCTGTGTGTACAAGCCTGAGCATATGTAGCGTGGGAGAGCAGTGCCCCCTGGTGGCGGTCAAAAAAATCCACACTGCTTTTAGTAGTTTCTCACTGTATGAAATTGTCGCTTCTGAAGTCCAATACGTTAAGACCAGGCTTATAATTGGAGGCAGAATATATGCAGATGGTGACAACAATAGAGCAGACAGCAGAGCCACGCAGGGATGTGCGTCGGTGTATGTGAAACACCCCAATGATGGAATCCAGGGTTCAGAAGGTTTTGAGCTGATCGCAGTTTGGCAATTTCATTTTGGAAGCACCCCTTTTCTCACTTCTCCTTCACTTTTCTGTTTATTCTGTGGCATTGCATCAAAGGAGCATTACACAACGACGCTTGGAACATGGCAAAAATGACAGGAAGGCCAGAGAGAAGGGTAAAAAAGGAGCGGAACATTCCACCGAGGTGGATTTGGTCGCGGGGGTTCTTAGAATGCGCTACAACACGTTAACTGACAGCAGCGTTTCCAGTGGTGAACCGTGAGGGCGGGGTTCATCCTATACACGCACTGTCACGCTTTCACTGGCAGGATGGGTCACGTTCCAACACGAGCCGGACCTCCTCCTCCGCAGTGCCGGGACAGAGAGGCTGACGGGAGGGGCCGCTGCGTCGATTCGGGACCTCGGGCCTCGGCTCAACAAGAAGCGAAAGGTCGGGCATCCGAATGAAACTCGGAGCAAGCGAGGACAGGGTACACGGTGCCGCTGGCGTCGCGTCCCCTGGCGGGGTGACGTCTTAGGGTTCGGGAGCACAGTCGAGGGCAACACCACCCCGAAGTGTGGCACCCGGCCGTTTATCGTGCAACCACAAACTACAGCGAGATTCACACGCAGCACGGTGTTGTTGTTGTTTTACAATCAAGAGCGTACGTGTGTGTGTGTGTATATACATACGTATTACAGTTTATGTACTTGTTCATAGTCATACAGTATCGTCATGCGTACATTCATATATTCCAGTGACGTGCGGTGAGGTTCGTGGCCGGTGAGGCACATGACGTCACCGCTGTGAGATTTTCCAACACATGAAGCCCATAGAGTCGCTTATTTGCCATTTGATTGACAGCATTTAGTGGATTGTTTAACATCTCGTATCAGCATTATTCATACATACAAACCGTATCACTGTCTTACCTTTACTTTTAATCGACGATAGGAGTAAATAACGGACGGCCGCGTTTGAAATCACTCGTCACTACTACTTGTTCTGCAGCGGAGTCGAGTAGTAGCGAGTAGAATCCCCGGGATCGCCAGCGCCCCCTACCCAGAGGCAGGAGAACTGCCTGCCTCACCCAGCGCCCCTTCACTGCCGTTGTAAGATCGCTGAGCACACGAATTCGGCTCCACACAAACATTACAAACGTCAGCCGAACTATGGGAAGTCCGGAGGGCATATGTTAAAAGCGTTTGAAACATTTGATTGGCAACATACAGGCGCAGAGAGCACAGTTTGGGAGGGATTGCGCAATCCGATGCGAGGCTCAGTTTGCTGCTGCCTCACCCTGCGTCTCTTCATTTCATTCATCTATTTATTATATATTTTATTTTTTCCATGATGACCGCACGTCAGTGCATATATTCACACAAAGACTTTGTGAGAGTAGCCGACGATGCATTTAACGCATCAATTAAATACTTTAATCTTAAGGGAACGTTTTATCAAAGTATTCTCTGACTACGTCACCGTCTCCACGGTGGCATGTGATCGGCATAAAACAACTGTTCACTGAAGCGCTGGCAATGTGAGTGATATGCTGAATTACACAGGCTCTGTCGCTTTTATGCAACAGGTATGCACATCTTTAGCACTGATGTTCCTCCATTTAGACGTCAGATGCCGGAAACATTCAACACCAAGGTCCGGGTACTTTTACCGGCATTTTTACAAATGTATTTACGTATGTGGTGCGGCCAGGGAGCCACATCTGGACTCGAGACCCTGTGCTAAGATCATTAACTTCCAAATGCGCCATGGACGAGCAAGGACGTGCTAAGGACACACACACACACGCACACACGCACGCACGCACACACACACGCACACACACACACACACACACGCACACACACACACACGAATCAAAAGTGAAAGTACGTCGTTACTTCACAGAAGGCAGCCACGGAGACGGAGCTCGGCGAGTGATTATTCGACAGCATTGCCATTTCACGGTCAGTGTGATTTGCTCTGGACATTACTAAGACAAAAAAACAAAACAAAAAGTGTCATAGAGTAACAATATATTTGCTGCTTGCTCCTAGTTTATGTTGATCCGGTGTTCCATGGCCTTTCTCCCAGTCAGGAAGTCCTCTTCCTAGTGATACGCAGCAGGAAAAGAACCCCGTAACTTTGCCTATAACTATAACTTGCTCATATTCATCAGGGTTACCTAGTGTGACCTGAGTTATACGCAGAATAAGTCACGCGATGGCCAGGCTTTAACGTTCCACCACATCACGTGAAATCATGTAGATACAGGGTTCGCACGGGTGCTTGAAATCCTTGAAAATGCTTGAATTTCAATGTTGTGTTTTCAAGGTTTGAAAAATGCTTGAATTTCGGGAAAGGTGCTTGTAAGTGCTTGAGGTGCAAGCCCCACCATGTTTCTCGATCGTCGGACCGGGGCGGGCGGGCGCAGTCGAGCGTCAGACGGGGTGGGAGTCGTCGATGAGACCAGCAAACAAACGCAGCGATCTGGGTTCTGTAAGGCAGGGTAATTTATTAGTCAACAAAATCCTGATCAAACAGTGCAACTCTGGCTAGTTTTCTTTGTTTTCGGGTGAATTCGTGCGCAATATCTTAGTTCCACCTTTGCTGATTGCATGTGCCCCTGTGGGGCCAGGGGAAAACAACGCGGTGAAGCAAGAGTGTTAGTTTAACAGTTTTTTTTTCTTTTACAGTCGGGATCACGTGCTTCGAACACAGATATAGAGGAAACTGACCAAGGTGTGTGCGCCTGTGAACGTGGTAAACATTTGTATGCCCTACGTGCCTCATTTCAGACTGGAGTGTAGAAGATGAGTGAGGAGGGGGACAAATCAGAGCTTGAAGCATACAGCCCTCCGTCTCTGCGCAGTGACCGCTCTAAAGATCTTCCAGAATTCTTCCGTAATGAACCTTTGCCCTCAGACAGACGGTAAGTGAACTACCTCTGTCCGGATGATGTTCTCTCTGTCTGTTTTACATATTGTAAAGTAATGCAGGGCTTCGTTGTCACAGTTTGTAGATCCTGTTGATACTATCATTCCCATGTATCTGTAACAACCGGAAAAGCTTAGATGAGTGATATTATCTTTGAACCTGATGATTTCGGACACTTTGAAGTTTGACTTCTCAATGTCATCAACCCATAAAGAAAAACATGTTGCGGTGTCGCGTTGACGATGACGTCACGTGCACGCGTTGCTATGACGACCGGGTACTCTCAAGGCGACACTGTTTTGTAATGGAAATGCCCTCGAGTCAAGTAGGGTCGAGTTGAGTAGAGTAGAATAGAGCTGAGCCGGTACCATGTCGTGGAAACGGGGCATTAGTGTCATCTTTTCCCCATGAAATGTAGCCACAACCATAAGGTTGCCTGGAACTGAATCTGAATTTGTTTGTTGAGTAAATGATGCATGTGACATCATTACACCTTTGCGACAAAGCAGAACCGGTGTCCTTTAGCAGGCGTGCAAACATGAGCTAACATGAGCTGCACTTAAACGAATCCAAGCCAAGCTGACCTGCCTTTAGTTAGTATTGCACAGTGTGGGACACATTGTATACAATTCAAGGACCTTCCTCTGAAGTCTCTGCAGGATGTGTTAAATTTGTGTTATATACAATGGGCCCATCACTGGGGTTCAGTGAGAGAAGACAGAAAAAGCCGCTTAAAGAAGGAGATTTTATCGATATACAAATGTCTTCACAGAGAGAGGAAGAGGAGTCATGTGATTGCGGAGGAGCAGGGACATGGGAAAAGATCCAGAACGAGTAAGACATGACATCTATCTGCTGATGTCTCCATGTCTTATAACTGGATGTTCCAATTTATTACACTTATTTCTTGCAATTATTTTTGTACTGTACATCACATTTCATATTATACTACATTTAGTTTTTATTTCCTCTGTCAGCAGATGGAGGTCTGCAAGAGGTTTTAGATGAACATAAGATCAGTGTGAGGAAGAGATGTGAACGTGTGACTGAAGGAACTGATGGAGGAGGACGTGGAACCCTCCTCAACAGCATCTACACTGAGCTCTACATCATAGAGGGACAGAGTAAAGAGGTCAATACCCAACATGAGGTGAGGCAGGTGGAGACAACTCCTAAGAAGAAGAACCTCCATGATGTTCCAATCAGGTGCCAGAACATCTTCAAAGCCTTACCTGACCACCAGAGCTCCATCAGAGTGGTCCTGATGAGCGGCGTCGCTGGAGTTGGAAAAACCTTGTCAGTGCAGAAGTTCAGTCTGGACTGGGCAGAGGGTTCAGGAAACCAAGATGTCAGTGCAGTGTTTCTACTTTCGTTTAGGGAGCTGAACCTGATCAAAGCTGAGCAACACAGTCTTCTCTCTCTGCTCCATGTTTTCCATCCAACATTCCAGAAGGTGACAGCAGAGCAGCTCTCCCTCTGTAAGCTGCTGTTCATCTTTGACGGCCTGGATGAAAGCAGATTCCCTCTGGACTTCCACAACCATCAGGTTGTGTCTGATGTCTCCCAGAAGACCTCAGTCAGCGTCCTGCTGACAAACCTCATCCAGGGGAAGCTGCTTCCCTCTGCTCTGGTCTGGATCACCTCCAGACCTGCAGCAGCCAATCAGATCCCTCCTGAATGTGTGGATAGAGTCATAGAAGTTCGAGGCTTCACTGATGAACAGAAGGACGAGTACTTCAGGAAGAGGTTCAGAGATGAAGAACTATCCAGCAGAATCATCTCACACATTAAGTCCTCCAGGAGTCTCCACATCATGTGCCAGATCCCAGTCTTCTGCTGGATCACTGCCACAGTTCTGGAGCACATGTTTACATCAGAGCAGAGAGGAGAGCCGCCCCAGACCCTGACTGACATGTACTCACACTTCCTGCTGGTTCAGATAAAAAAGAACAAGCAGAAGTACCATGAGGGACATGAGGTCAGTCCACAGGAGCTGATGGAGGCTGACAGGGAAGTTCTTCTGAAGCTGGGGAGGCTGGCGTTTGACCATCTTCAGAAAGGACACATCATGTTCTACGAAGAGGACCTGAAGCAGTGTGGTCTTGATGTAACAAATGCTGTGGTGTACTCAGGAGTTTGCACAGAGATCTTCAAAAAAGAGTGTGTGATCTTGGAGAAAACTGTCTACTGCTTTGTTCATCTGAGCATTCAAGAGTTTCTGGCTGCAGTCTACATGTTAAACTGCTACATTGAAAGGCAGGGAGAGGAATTGTTGGCTTTTCTGGGGAACAAATTTGTTGACTCGTCCCTGGATGTCTTTCTGAGGAGCAATCTGGAGAAAGCTCTTGAGAGTGAAAATGGCCATCTTGACCTGTTTGTCCGTTTCCTTCATGGCTTCTGTGTGGAGTCCAACCAGAGACTCGTTGGAGGCCTGCTAGGTCACATGGAGAACAGTCCAGAAATCATCCAGAGAGTTGTCACCAACCTGAAGCAGATGAACAGGGATGACGCCTCTCCTGACAGAAGCATCAACATCTTCCACTGTCTGATGGAGCTGAATGAGAACTCAGTGCATCAGGAGATCCAAGAGTTCCTGAAGTCAGACAACAGATCAGAGGAGAAACTCTCAGAGATCCACTGCTCAGCTCTGGCCTACATGCTGCAGATGTCCAATGAGGTTCTAGATGAGCTGGACCTGGCCAAATACAACACCACAGTCCAAGGGCGACAAAGACTTATTCCTGCTGTGAGGAATTGCAGGCGGGCTCGGTAAGTGAAGATGGGACTATCAATCCTGTAAAGCAACATACAAGCCAATGCTCAGATAAGCACCACCCCCCCAACCCACTCCATGAACGCTTTTCGTTTTGTGACAGAAATACACAGTGTTCAGTGTGTCGGGTTTCAATTCGATCTTCCCTGTCATTGCAGCCTTATGAACTGCAGACTCTCAGAAACTCACTGTGAAGTCGTGGCCTCGGCTCTCAGTTCCAGTCCCTCCTGTCTCACAGAGCTGGACCTGAGCAACAATGAGCTGCATGATTCTGCAGTGAAGATACTGTGCAGTGGACTCAAGAGTTCAAATTGTAGACTGGAGACTCTGAGGTTGGTTCTTTTATTTTGTCATTGTCCTTTGTATACCTAATTCATCTTAATTCTTTGAAATGCTCTCCCGCTCTATAATTTATGAACATAAGCCGATGTGTAATTGACACCATGATGTGGAAAATTGAATCTTTTTAATTTGGTTCACACGTTAGACACTTATATCCTCCTGTTGACCTGTAGGTACATTCCTAGCTACTGCATCTTGGGATATTTTGGACTTAATTTGTTGCCTCAGTGATGGGAAAAGATCCATTCATTATCTTACCCAGCCTGACTGTCCTGCCAGAACGTTTGCAGCTGGCTACACGATGGACGGCATGGTGGAAATCGATGTCCACCTGTTCAGAACCTTGATTACCGGTCTGTTGCAGTCAGTGGGCCAGGCGGCCTGTGACCAACCATGGCTGCAGGATGGCTGCCTGCCCATACTGGCTAACCCCCCCCACCCCTATTTCCCTTCCCTCACTGTTGCAAGTCATGTTTTCATGTTGTATGTGCTTATGTTGCTGTAGGTGTTTTTTGCTCCCACACTGCTCTCTGAACAGGAGGGAGTGAGGAAATGTAAATTTCCCTGAAGGAGTGCTCCTAAAGGGATCAATAAAGTTAAATCTAAGTAACTGTATCATGGGGGTCCGGTGGAGTCTATTCCCTGGACAAGGCACTAGTTCATGGCAAGGCAAACACGTACTGTACCACCCACTTATTGTCACAGTTACACCTAGAGGCAATTTAGAGTCTCCAAATTGCAGAAATGTGCATTCTTTCGGACTTTGAGGGGAAGCCAGCAAGCCCAAAATTGCTAGTCACAGAAACTGTGAATGACTGCGTGAAGATGTGTCCCTGCCTTCACCTCAGGTGCACTGCAGATAGGCACCAGTAGACCCATACTCCCCAAGTAGGGAGAGCAAATAAAGCCCCAGACTTCCCTCTCCTCAGGCCAATCTCTTGTCGCATTATTACCTGACTGCCAAGTATCTGCACACAACTCCTGTTTTCATCTAAGGATTGAAAAATGAGCCCTTCCCAGGCAATCAAGGACATCTGGTCTCCCTAATATTTGGAAAAATATCTCGTGAGTACAGGGCTTATACTGGCGTATCATGCAGACAAAACCAGTGAGTATACGGAAATCACTGACATTTTCCAGGGGGTATACGGCATACACTTGTGTATCACGTAGACAGCAATATTGCTCCAGGGCAAACTGCAGTGCAGTGGCACTCAGCCCCTCATGCCTTTGGAGAAGAGAGAGAAGAACAACGTCTAGCCCCCATCCTGGACATTGGATCCAGAGCTAAGTCTGTGTGGAGGTGAGCCCCACTAGATCCAACTGGTAATGCCCCACAAGCTCTGCCCCCCACCTGATGCCCCCAAGCCTAGCAGTTCCATGGGTAGGGGATCTACATGATGGGGGAGGATGGATATCCATGTTGCTGTTTCAGGCCGTGCCCGACTGAGCCCTGTGGCAGACCCGCCCACCAAGTGCTCGCTGACCAGTCCATCTCTTGAAAAATCAGTGATCTAACTCATAATATCTTCTCATATGACAATTTTTCTCAACTCAGGTTGAGGAGCTGCAGGTTGTCAGAGAGCAGCTGTGCTTTTCTCACCTCTGCTCTGAAGTCCAACCCCTCCCATCTGATACAGCTGGATCTGAAGTACAATGAACTGCAAAATTTGGGAGTGATGCAGCTGTGTGACTTTCTGCGGAGCGAACACTGCAGACTGAAGACTCTGAGGTTTGATTCCATGTTGTGTCTGCATTGAGATGTGAATCTTGGCCTGCTATCATGTCCCTCAGCTAGACAATTGAGTAGACTGAGACTCTGGGAAATCAAGTGTGATTACGCGGATTGATCCATGATACATACAATTGTGTGAGTAATTGCTTAATTAAAAGCATTTGCTTATAAGCAACAATTTAATATTTTAATCTATGTCTGTCAATGTAAAACTGAACTTAAGTTATAGCAACTTAACACACTCTAGTAAATCACACACTGTAGACTACACAGCATAGACTTCATAGTTTTAGAAGAGAGTTAAAACTTTTCCAAATTTAAACTACCATTCTGCCATATTGCAGTTTTTGTTGGCATGGTTACGCAACAATAAATCAGATCTCTTCTTTACCTGTGGCCTCAGGCGTTTTGAGTCTCCATTTTCTAAACCTTTGCATTGAAATCTTCAGATTTTGGCAGATTATTAAACACTTCCAGCAGGAACATTTTCTCCTAATGTTAATTCATTTATTCTTCATTCAGGTTGAGCTGGTGCGGGTTTTCAAAGACAGGATGTGATTCTCTGGCCTCAGCCCTGATGTCCAATCCCTCCCATTTGACTGAGCTGAATCTGGGCAGAAACATGCTGCACGATGAAGGCGTGGAGCTGCTGTGTGATTTTTTGGAGAGCACACACTGTAGACTGGAGACTCTGAGGTCAGTTCATTCACTCACTCACTTCTGCACATCTGATATTTCCATGAATAGCTGAATATGATTTATGACTAGACACAACTAACACTCATTATAGATCCAATGTATTTTATTCTTGGACTCATCTACATCTGTCTATCTGAGACTGTTGTCTTGAGGACCAAGAGTTGCATCCCACCTCAAATTCTTCTGTTGATAGTGTGGTTGCCCACTACAACAGTGCCTTATCACAGCCTTAGTCTCTTCACTTCTCTCAAAACCCCGACTCTCCTACTCCCAACCAGCCCCATGGTTCTCCACTGACTCTGCCCCATGAAGACTGTAGGTTGTTGACTGACAGAGAACTGGCCTCACTGTCCACCTTGTGGCTTATAAGGATCTCTGCTCCTCCCGTACGCCCCACAACGCCCCACCTCTCCTCCGTCTTCGCTGTTGACCCCCTGCTCATTAGACCCCATGCCCACTCCGCTGCTCAAAGCTATCCTGCCCACCATCTTCCCATTCATCATCGACATATCTGACTCCTCCATAACCTCCATTGGCATCTATCCAACCAGCTTCAAAACTGCCTCCAATTCCCAACAAACTGCCTCCAATTGCAACATAAGTAACTACCGGCCAATCTCCAACCTTCCCTTCATCAGCAAACTCCTCGAAAGGGCTGTCGCTAATCAATTCCAGCAACACACAAGCAACTCTAACACTGCCAACTCAGTGATCAATTTGAAAGATGTTTATTCACAAACACACTCAGTACACACACAATCAACAAACACACTAACTAGGTCTCAAGCCTGCTGGGGCTAACACGTGTCAAGTTAATCGTAGTCAAGGGGCAGAAACAGATCATAAGTTAGGGCAGTAACTTGACACAGTCAGGGACAGATACTAGGTCAAACAGGGAGGACCGGAGAGTCAACAGAGTCAGAAACAACCATTGGTCAAATTACTGGAAAAACACAGCAAGAGAAATCCAAAGGCAAAGGCAGGTCTGAACAAGCCAGGCAGGAGAGACGATCAGTAGTAAAAAACAAGCTGGGTCAAAAATCCGAACAGGCAAAGGATGGAGAAAAACGCTGGAAAGTCCGGTCAGGGCAAATCTGGCAACTAGGCTCAAGGCAGGTGGGGTTAAATGCCTGGCCATTGAGCCTAGTGGCCAGTGGATTGGACTACCAGAAACATGTAAGAAATAGACCGGATTGGTGGAAATGACTAGGGGTAGGAAACAGGAAATACTACACAAACAAAAATACAGCTTTATGACACCACTATAACGGCCCAAGATGAGAACCCAATTGAACACACACACACACACAGATCTTGTAGATACTTCACTCACTCCTATGGCAAGAAGACCTAGTTTTATCTCTGCACTCAAAATAAAAGCCTGGACCTCATCTTATCTATTCAAACTTAACAGCAATTAAACAGAGCTCCCAAGTTGTTGCTCCCAAGGCACTACTCACCAGGGTTGACGACTTTCTCCTAACCGTTGACAGTTCCACCACCTCCCCATCCTCAGCCTGGAAGTGCTCCTTGACCCCGCCCTCTCTTTGCAGTCCCACATCAACTCTGTCACCAAATCCGCCTTGTAGCACCTAAAAAAAATGTTCAACTTTGACCATCTCTCCCCGACTCAGTGGCAGAAAAGCTCATTTACGCCTTCATGTTCACCTTGTTGGACTATTGCAGTAGTGTCCTGTTTGGGGTTACCAATAAAACCCTGGACAGTCTATAGTACATCCAGACCTCAGCTGCCAGGACCCCCACCCTCATTCACCTCCAGTGGCTGCTGGTCACATCAGTTTCAAGATCCTGGTCCTCGCTTACACTTACTCATTGTAGAGAGAAGCCTATTGATTAGGATAGAGTCATGTTGAGATACGTGTTTAGAACCTGAATACATCAGATCGGAATATAACGGCTATTTTATCCTCATTTATTCAGGTTGGACTACTGCGGTTTGTCAAAGATCAGCTGTGCTTCTCTGGCCTCAGCTGTGAAGTCAAACCCTGTCACACGTCTGACCCATCTGGATCTGAGTGGGAACAAGCTGCAGGATTCAGGAGTAAAGGAGATGTGTGATTTTCTGCAGAATCCACAATGTAAACTGAGGAGTCTGAGGTCAGTTCTCTTGGTGTCAAATTTTAATCATTAACATATTTTCATTATAGCTGAATCTGATTTCATTTTTCAACTTAACTGACATCTCTGAAGCTTTGGATTTCCCTCCGCCCATGTTGTCATGTTTCTTGTCCTAAATTCTGTCCAGAGAAAGCAGCTTAGACTAAGTTCTGAACTGGAAGTTATGGGCTCACTGAGCGAAATTTATCACCTGTTGAATATTTGGTTTCAAAACTTCCAATGCCATCATTGGAAACACAAGTTCACTAGGCTCGTGGAGTCTAACTTGCAAATGATGTGTGTGCACTTGCAGTCTGCTCATGCCCAGGTCATGTTAGCTTTACAGTTCTTTGCATATTCAAAGCCACAAGTTCAGCTTTCTGTCATTCATAAATCTACACCAGTAAAATTTGTTTCAGTATAAAACTAAAAACTGACACAGTCATACTTCTTAGTTGACTGATTCAACCATATTTGTACAGATTTATTGCCATGATGAATTTATGTCTCGCTTTTGACCCAGACAAAGTCTCTTTTGCTGATTTGCTCCTTTTTGTGCAAATATTAGGATGATGTCCTTAGCTGAATGGTTTAAACTTGCACACTTCTATTTTGATTATTGTCCCCATTCATTCTTCTCTCAGCTTGAGTTGGTGCAGTTTGTCAGAGAACAGCTGTGCTTTCCTAGCTTCAGCTCTGAAGGCCAACCCCTCCCATCTGACAGAGCTGGATTTAAGTGATAACAACCTGCAGGATTCATCAATGAAGCTGCTGTGTGATCTCCAGGAAAGTCCACGCTGTGGATTGGAGATGCTGAGGTCAGACCGTGTTTTACTTCTGTCCCGAGATCAAAATTATTTCAGTGTTGTGATTACATTAAACTGCAGAAATGAGGGTGATATTCTACTGATCCACACTGGTGTCCATGTAAACCCCGGAGTGTGACCCCTGCTGTGTGTTTTCCTCTCTCATTAGGTGGAAGGTGAGACAGTAGAGAGCCCGGGGTGCTGTGTTCTGATGGTCCAAGTGGCCTGAAGCAGCTGCAGGGTGAAGAGGTCTACGCTTGGAGCCACAGCCACTTGCTGTGTCATAAAAAACATCCAAAAACAACAGGGACCAGGGTATTTTAGACTAGCCTAATTTGAACAAATTTAGTTTTTCTGTTTTCCTTCCAACTTCGAAATCCAGTGCCAAAAACTCTGGAAGGATAACAGGCTCGAAAGACTAATTTCATCATAAGCATTTCACCATTGTGTGAGCACTCCGTTTTTCTAATACCCTAAATGTGACACTGACAATGTATCTATTTTATATAACCTAGAGCACACAAGAGCAAAATATACCATAAATACTTATTTACTGAAACGTAAGACCAAGAGAGTATAACACAAAACCTGACATATTTTGAGAAGAGAAAAAAACTGTGCTAAACTGTCCTGAACTGTGATTGTTTTCTATAATTTACCATCTACAAATGTAACGTATTTCAAAACGACGTTTAATTTGTGGCGTGTGCAGGGGTGCACATACTTTAGTTCGATACGCACCACCCACCCTCCAGCAGCGGGGCGCTCCGGGGGTGTCGAGTTAGTTACATTTTCGGGGCCAATTTCGATCAGGGACAGGGGGTCCTCGGACATCTGGACTACGTCTTTCTACTGGCTCCAGCAGTGTGAACAAGGGCGGCCTCGTGAGAGTCAGACCCCTGGCCTCGTAAACGGGCCTTCGCAAACCAATGGGTGACGTCGCTGAGGGTCGGAGCTTGGTCAGTCCGCAAAAGCGCTGTAGAAGCACAAGTGGTAATACGAACTGCTGATTTGTGTAGCGCATGCGTACCGGCACACTAGTTACGTGCACCCCTGGTTATGAATTTAATTCATGTGTATTTGAAACACATTTTTACGTGTTTATTGAAACTTAGCAATATATGTTTTCGAATGTATACAAGAAGTATAATGCACTTTTCACATTGTAATTCTAACCCAGTATTGTTTGGCTCAATTGCTATACTGCTGGACTGGAAAGAGTGCCATAAGGTTGTTGTTCTTTCTACGACTGATGTCATACAACAGCTCAGGACCACTAAAGGTCATCTTTGTGCCCTCCAGTGGTCCTGAGCTGTTGTGTGTGTGTGTGTCTAAGACCTGATAAGGGTCACCATTTTTATTACATGTAAGAAGTACTCATGAATATTGTCATGGATTGATTGAAAGACAGTAGCAGAACCCCATGACACCTGTGGATGTAATTAAGATAATGGAAGGATTAAAGGGCTGACTGATTATAGAAACTATATGTACATTTTAAAGATGATACTACGAAACTAACCCTAAACTAATAAATATATATAATAAATAATATATATCACATATTTTATCTAAGTTGTCACACATTTTACCTATCTCAGTGTCCTCTGCATGTCGATGTAAACTATGGAGAACACCAGTTCTTAGTGGGTGCACCAAGAACCTGACTGCAAAGCAGGTAGATATCTACCTTGTGTGTAGAATTTTGCTGCTAACTGCAAAACACCAACTAATAGTAGTAGTCATAGTTGCAGTAGTAGACCTAATAAAGTGTTTATTTTCAACATGAAGACCTTAAAATTATATTCACCAAGTATTGTTTGTTGAATGCATGTCTGATGTTAATAGCCACTTGAAAACTGGTTAAAATCTGATTTTTAGCGATTTGAAACCTATATGGATGTGCATTAAGCAGGAGTAACGACCCACTCCACGATGGCCATCACAGACCAAGGCAGACACCCAAATGTACACAGACACACACTAGTTTTATGAGAGAGTTTATTGAGAAGACTCAAACTGGTGGAAAATAACACTAGCCGGCGTAGCTAGAGCCAAGGTACACAAGGCTAAGTCGAGGCAAGGAAAACAAGTCAAAAGCCGACAAGAGCAGGGGAGTAAGGTGAGTCGGAGAACAGGCATTTGTCACGTTACCAGGAAGAGGGCAGAGACAAGTCAAAAAGCTCAGGCAGTTCAGTCCAGGAGGGCAGCAGGACAGGAACAAGATCACAGGTAACTGAGGTGGCGCGATCAGGAGTCACAAAGCAGGCAGGGCCTGCCCAGATCTGGGCAGGCAAAACAGGTTAAGACGCTCGGAAGTCATGAACAAGGCTCAAAGGCAATCTGGCAACTAAACTCTGGACTAGGTGTGGCTATATACACATGGATGATTGGCTTACATGCCTCTAGATTGGCTGAGGGAAACGGGTAAGACCAGGACAGGATTGGTGAACTGAACCGTGGATGTGTACGGAGGATAAAGAGTGAGTAACATAATGATCAAAGCTGAAACAAAGTTTCTGAACACACAGGTTTGTGGCAATGGCAACTTAAGTGGCAAGTCACTCCAGTGACTCCAGTGTCTCCAGAAGAGTTTTGAGACATTTGCATGGTTTACCAAATACATATGGTATTGACTCATTACAGAATCCTGGTGTATGGTAACGAAAATATAGCCTACATACATATTATGCAAAAGTGTCAATCTTTCCGATCTCCCCCTAAAAATGTGAAGTCGAGGGAGTGCAGCAGTGACGTGCGGTCAGGAGAGGCAGGTCATTTTGCCTTATTTTAGCCTCACATCGAATTGCGCAATCCCTCCCAAACTGTGCTCTCTGCGCCTGTATGTTGCCAACCAAATGCTTCAAACGCTTTTAACATATGCCCTCCTGACTTCCCATAGTTCAGCTGACGTTTGTAATGTTTGTGTGGAGCCGAATTCGTGTGCTCAGCGCTCCAACAACGGCAGTGAAGGGGCGCTGGGTGAGGCAGGCAGTTCTCCTGCCTCTGGGTAGGGGGCGCTAGTGAGCCCGGGGATTCCACTCGCTACTACTCGACTCGGCTGCAGAACAAGTAGTAGCGACGAGTGATTTCGAACGCGGCCGTCCGTTATTTACTCCTATCGTCGATTAAAAGTAAAGGTAAGACAGTGATACGGTTTGTATGCATGAATAATGCTGATACGAGATGTTAAACAATCCACGGTATGCTGTCAATCAAATGGCAAATAAGCTAGTGTATGGGCTTCATGTGTTGGAAAATCTCATAGTGGTGACGTCATGTGCCTCACCGGCAGTGGAGCTTGTATCCTCTTTGAGAGGCCCCCTTAGCTCCCCATAGTTCCAACCAGGTTGTTGCGTCTTCCGCTGGGGGATAAAAGATCAAATAAATCAGCGAGACCAGGTCTGTTTGGCTGTCGACGAGAGGCGTGGGGGTTTGTAGGATGCGTTTCTTAAACCTCCCGGAGCCGGACGCAACAGTCGTCTTCTTCTGAAACAGCCCAAACCCTTTGGAAAGGAAACGGCGGTGACGGAGGAGGCGGCTGACGGGCTCGTCACGCTGATTGCGTGTAACAGTTGCGTTATTCCCGGAGGGCCGGAGGAGCTGGAGCCTAATTAGTGCAGTGAGGTGCCATAAGGCCTCGCAGTCAGGTGTCTGTCATAAACGCTGAGCGGACTGACAGCCACCCCGGGCTGCGCGAAGACGCGCAACGCCGTCCCCCCCCCCGCTGATTTGTCCAACATAAAGCCATCAAACGCGTTTCACCGCGAGGGTAAATCTCCAGCGGGGGAGGCCGGGAGGAGGAGGAGGAGGACGACGAGGACGCGGGGCCGGCTGCAGAGGACGTTCAGGCCCGCGGCGGGCCTCCTCCTCCTCCTCGCCCTGTCGGACGGAGTCCAGCTTGTCACCCGAGCAGCGCGGCTGGCGAGTTGAGACTGAGATGCATCACCTTTCTCTTTGCGTGTAAATAGTTGGCATACAGGTGTATGTACGGGTCTCGGCCTGCAGGCGAAGTTGTCCAAAGTGATTAAAACAAACCGTGCCTCGTCAGTAGTATCTTGCTTAATGGATCGGTGCCAACGATTGGCGAGTAACACCAGTCCTACACTCAGCAGGTTCCTGCTGTGAAAGTGGGAGTTGCTTCTGCCTCGGCCTGTCATCAGTCCATGATCCAGACAGGACGATGAGTGACATGAATGACTGTTCTGAAATATGTTTAACATTTCAATTCAAAAAGAATTGATGTGTTTTTAGATCTCCGCAGCTAACGTAGCTGTTGACATGAGCCAGATCTTCCAGTATTGAGCATTCAGAATATTATTATATACGTATAATTTTAATGAGGTGGACAATGAAGGCCTCTCTTAATGCTGACAGAAATGTCTGTATGTTTTGTTTCAGAACTTTGTATTTTTCCAGGCTATTTTGATGCATCGATTGACTTTCATTTTAGCAGGGATTTTACATTTTCTTCCATTTCCGTGTGGAAACATGTGACATGAGAAGCCCGAACTTACGGTTCTCCTATTGAACTAATGCCCAATCGTCTCACCTGCTTTGCGCCTCATCGCGGGGGTCTGCCGAAGCCTACAGGCCAACACAGGGAACACGCCGCAGAGAGGTCAACCCATTCACTCACACGTGTTTGCAGAGGCAGAATGCTTGCTGGTGTGCTTGATTTCATACACCTTTGCCCACAGAAGTTATTGGAGCACTCGGAATTTCATCGACGTGCTGCCCTGTGCTCTCTGGAAATCAGACGCACTGCATGCTGGGAGAGAAAACAGATGACAGATGCCGGTGGTTCTAATGAGACGTGGATGGTGTTTGGAATCGGTGCTCCAGACCCGGGCGATGCAGCCCCACCGTTTCCCAATGGGAGACATTCATATTGACAATAATTCTGTCGAAAACCTCCGTTTCTCATTCATCTCGGCACGGAGTCGCAACAGCATCGCATCGCGGCAACAATCGCCAGAATGACGAGTTGAAATATTGTTTTGACAGTTTCGCGACAGCGAATGATGGCAGGGTGGGGGAATCTGACTGCGTGTGCTACAGTTAACACAAGAGGATCGCTGCAGTAATAGATCACCGTTACGTTCCCAGTCTAGGAGATTTGGGTTACAACATGATCGGAGCTCCCCTCGCTTCTCTCATCCCCAAGAAGGTGGCGGAGTCAACATTCGCTTATCTTTGAGTGGCTTTTATTTCAAGAGTGAGAACTTAAAATGCCCAAAATAACAAACAAAACCAAACTAAGGATCCCTAAACTTTCTACCGCAAAAGAACAAAACAAAAAGACAGGATACCACTCTAAATCCTAACCAAAAACAGGAGAAAAATAGTTCCAACGCAAATAAAGGGCTTCACACTCCACAGCTAATTCAATTTTCAAGACTAACTTAAATCCGAACACACGTCAAACACACACGCAGCCATGGTTGGGGATGAGGAAGGGAGAAAGAGGAAGAAGGCCAGCGCCGGGTGGTTCAAATGTCTGCCATCCGCCAATCCCCTTGCAGATCCCCCAGTCACGTGGTCCTGCAACAAAGAACACGCCTACATACACACACACACACACTGACACTGATTGCAGATCAGCACACTAACACACACATTCACAATAGCACAACAGGTCCTAGACCAATGGTTGTGACAGTCACTGAGGAAGCGCGCGTCCGATCTGGGTGGAAAGAGTTGAGGCCAGGAGAGTGAATCCACACACTTGGTATGCTGCAGCTGAAAAAGCCCCTCCAAACAATTTGCACTGTGCAAACACGTGCCAAAAATCAATAGATGTTTTTGGAACGGATCTAGCTTCATTTCAAGGACGTAGCATTTACAGTAAGAGAGAGGATGGAGCATTTCAGCTCCCTTTAGATCGACACATGGGCCAGAAATCGCTCTGCCTGTGTCCCCAGACTGCAGCTGATCTGATGTCCAATGGATCGCTGCGGAGGAGCCCTGATTAAATATGCCTTCAGCCGTGATGAGTCAAGTGCCGTGGAATGCAAAGACATAAAGCCGCGGCAACTGTAAGTCGTCGCGACGGCTGGTCCGCGCACTCGTGCCATTGCTCTCAAGTGCCGTCCAGCCGGCCTGCAGATCGTTTCACGATCTGTTCGGCTTGTCTTCCGTTTCAGTTCTGGCCCACTCAGAGGGATCAGAAGGCACGATGTCTCGGTATATATCTCAGTCAAACCGGTTGTGTGTCAGTCAAACTGTATCTTATGAATTCACATAAACCAAAGAAAGCACACCTCTTCAATCATCAAGACGGATTCGAGCCAATCGATGCGTAACGCAGGCGTCCCAGCGGACATCGGGGTTTCGATGCGATGGGAGCCGATGGTCGGACGATTGATCGGAGGCAGGAGATGAAGCCGCGAACAGAGCGGGAACCCCGGGGCCACTGAGCCGCGGCCCTGCTCCCCGTGCTCTGTCACGTCTCCGCCCCGATGCGTTGATTTGAACGTCGGCACAGGGCAGCGCCGAGTCACTGGACCCCCACGTCAGCCACTTTTCAAGCGCAGCGAGGCCCGACGGCAATAGCGGTGGCTGCAGGTTCAGGTCAAAAACCGAGGACGTCGAAATCCAAATTTGAACCCGATGACGCAGGAAGATAACATCTGGCGACCGCGGATCGTGTCTCAGTAGAGACGGCAGATCCGGCAGATTTTGGGAGGCGCGGGGGGGCAGTGCCGTGGGACAACACAGTTCTCCGGCCAGCGGACTCGTCTTTTCGTGGGTTCCTCCCAGCTGCGAATGTAAATTGACAGGTGCCACTGTGTCCGGATATGAAAAGAAGGCTAGCAAGCTAGCATTATCTCCGGGCAGCGTCAGTAACATAGTACATGACACCATCATGTCTGGCCTATTCGCATTGCAGAGAGTGAGGGATGTCATTCATCCTGGAAGTGGCAAAACTCGGCCTCCCTCTTCGCCACCTTCCACCATTTTTTTGCATCTTAGTCCGGTTTTACAGCTGCAGCAACTGTAAACACGTCCAGCGACCAATGGGAAACGTCGCCCCGTGGTCTTGCGGCGCATCGCACCGCCGTCCAAGACGATGAGCGCTACAAACAAGGCCAACGGCGGTTCTGAAATATGGAATGTGGGCCGAAGCCGCCAAAGGGGTTCAGAACGAGTCCACGCACGAATGAACCTCTTGGGCGGAGTCACTGCAGCCTCCTCTTGAAGGGGATGTCAAACTTGATGGCACCGCAAACAACAGCTGAGACGTTTAGCCTCGAAGCAGAGAGGGCCAGGACCGGGCTGTGGCTTTTTCTTTTCTGAGGTGTCTCGTTTCTGCTCCCACCAAAAATAAAGGAAGAGTGCGAGAATGCATCTGTGTTTTCTGCAGTGCTGCAAGCGCTAAACTTGTCCTGACTTGGGTCGAGTTGGTGCATTTGTTGCTCTGCCATTCCACGCTTCACATGGAGTTGCTGGAATGCTTTTTGAAAGTGCACCAAGTCAATCTTACAACTATTATTACTTTTCTCTCAATCCATACCACTCTAAAGCATCCCACGACCTCTCAGCCCATGCTCAAAGGTGAACTTGCAGCTACTGTGCCTCTCCCTCGACTCGCCGCGATAATCACATGCAGCTTGTCGGTCCTGAATTATCATTAAAAAAAAACCCCTCATAACTGTGGTCGCGCGTGCCTCTTCACCACCCTGCTGCCAGATTTGTGGCACTTGCGCACCTGCTTTTCACGGGCGTCACCTTTTCGATGACTCTGTAACATTCAGTAAACTCCCTTTGCGCTTTTTGTGCTTATTTTCATTTGGTAAAAAGTCAACCTCTGCAGAACAGACCTGCTCCAAATCCAGAATCAAGCATCACCAATGATGAAGTATGGAACGGTAATTCCGTTGCGACAGGGCTTCGTTTGCGACGCAGACTCTGAAGTCGGCCGCATTAGGGAAGCAGAGACGGTGTGAGGGAGGGAGGGGGGATGGTGGGAGGGAGGGAGGATGGTGGGAGGGAGGGAGGGAGGATGGTGGGAGGGGGGGGGGGGGTGGTGGGAGGGCTGTTTCACCCCTGCAGTTGCCACATCCGCCACTAGGTGTCACCAGAGCCCCCCAGATGAAGTAGGGCAGCGGCAGCAGGCCTGCGCGGCCGCATCGGGCCTGAGAGGCGTAGTGCCGCCGACTCATCGTTCCTGAGCCGTGCGAGGCTGCGGGACATCCGAGGTCGGGACAGAGAGGACGGCAAAGCCTTAAGCTCCACCCGGCTCGGCTATTCAGAGCCTCACTGGCCCGGCGTCCGTGTGTATCGTCGGCGCACAGGCCGCAGCGTGAGGCCTCTCCCACCCGGCGCTCTCGGCCTGTCTCGCCGTGACCCAGGTCCCCTCCCTCTGCCTTCGTCCGGCTCAGGAAGACGGGGCCGCCCGCCTCCTCCTCCAACCCCCCCTCCCCCCCGAGCTCTGACGGCCGTCTGTCTGACAGCCGTGTTCGGGCTGTCGTGTGTGTGAAGGCACCAGTGAGCGCGTGAGGGACGGAGACATCTGTATATCCCGGCGCCGTGCGCGTGGCGGGACACGACGAGCGGCGCACGCCTGCCTGGCTGCGCGGCGAGCCGTGGCCGCCGCGATTGCTCGTGTGAGCCCGTGAAACGGAGACGAATCAATAAGCCGCAGATGTACACGCCGCGCGTGTGCGCGCGCGTATAGGCCTATAGAGCGTACGCGGGCGAAAGCGAATCCCGCCATTTCACGCCGACGCAGAGGGAAGCGGGAGTGTGTGAGGGGCGGGGGGCGCAGCTGAAACGTTTCATTCCTGGCCGCCGTCACTACTGAGTGGAGTGTGAAGTGGCGGCGATCTGTGGACAGAACAAGTGAACGAAATGCGAGGCACTTCCAAATGAAGCCGTGCGGCCGTTCTGAGGAGAAGTAAAGAAGCCAGTCGTCGCCGTGACGGCAGAGGTTGGGCCGCCGAGCGGCCCGGCGGGTTCCGATACGAGCCACGTTGAGAGGATTCCTGACGTGTTGTCGGGGAAGGCCACGGGCAAAACCGTGCGCGATCTCGATTTCGCCCGGGTGTGTCGGAAGTGAGAGGACGGACAGCTGAGATGCGCAGGAAGCGGACGCCGGGAACATATATTTTCACTTCACAAGCTCAGCCTGGCTCCGAAAGTGCTGCAGGCCGCCAGACACATAGTGTGTGTGTGTGTGTGTGTGTGTGTGTGTGTGTGTGTTTGTGTGTGTGTGTGTGTGTGTGTGTGTCAGATCTCTGTCCGTGTTCGATAATGAAGACAACTTTAAAGGAATGAAAGTACTGCATGCAAAAGGTGCATTCATTTCAACATGTGTGACTATATTTTATTTTGGGATTTTGTGGATGCTGAAAACCATGCTGTGAATTTATTCATATATTGAAGACTTGCCTGATGAAAATACACACACGCACACACACAAGGTGAGATGAATTCGTGGGAAGTAACTGTGCACAAGTAGACCCGCAGCTGCACACGGAGACATGCAGACTCAGAGTTGACGCGTTTCAGGCTCCGCCGGTGGGAGCAGCCTGGCTTTCCCCGCCGTGCTGCGCACACCCCGGAGGCGCACTCGGCAGATTCGGCTCAAACGTGCACGGGCACGACGCTCCTTTTACCCGTCAGGAATCAAAGTTGCCTTCGTGCCCCCGCAGCGAGGGGCCCGGACTCCCGGGCTCCCGAGACGGCCTCCCTGAGCCCCCCGGCTCAGTGTCTCGCAGTGTCTGCATTTGCGGAGCGCAGTTGCGGGGATTTAAAAAAAAAAACGGAAAAGCCTCCGGGCTTCATCTAGAACAGAAATGCTTTATTTATCCCGAAACGGAAACTTGAGGTCTGGTGGTTTGGCTTCGGTCTGGTTTGGTGCATGCAGAGCTGGAAGTTTGCTTTTGCGGGCTAATTCGTTCGTAGCGTCAGGGTGAAGTGAGAGAGAGAGAGAGAGAGAGAGAGAGAGAGAGAGAGAGAGCACGGCCCAGAGCCTCGTCTCTCACCACCCAGCGGCTTCCTCAGCCGCTGCAGGACGCTGCAGCTTCCCCTCTGGCCTGTCGTGACACGAAGGCAGCGAAGTGCGTGCCGGGGCCGATCTCACGGGGACCCACTCACCTCCTCTGCTGTAATCCCGACTGTGCTCCACCGCGGCCCGCGGCTACAACCGGAATCTACTCGCCCCCTGTTGCGCCAGACGATCACAAGAGAAGGCAAACGAAGGGCCTCCAACCCTGAACCTTCCCGGCCCGGCCGGGGTTAATGTCCACAATGTAAAAACTCTTAAGTTGTTGGAGTACAGTGATCAGAGGGGTTGCGATCTTCCTGGTGATCTTCCCGATGAGCTGTTTGACGCTGTAGCAGATCGAATTGTTGCCACAGTCCGTCAGCGGACGTCCCCACGTCTACGTGGAAGATCGACGATAGCAATCGACGTCCCGCGACTGGAGGTGCGCTAAAAGCAATAGTTATATATATATATATATATATATATATATATATATATATATAATAGTTACCTGCCTGAAGCCAAACGAATCGTAGGTTGTTTTTCCCGAGTGTTTGATACCACACAAAAACAAAGCAATGAACAGTTCGGTTTCGGCTGAGCATTTTAGTTTTTTGCCGGAGCGTACCGACACAGGGAGTGACATCGGATCAACGGTAAGACGGCACAATGAAGGTGAACGTTCCGCATTGGCAACTATGATCAGCGAATGCCTGTTCATGTAATTGCCGGGGGGGGGCCCCGACGAGGTGCCGTTCATCGGGCGAGACAGGTCCCCCCCCGTTTGTCTCGTGGCACCTCAGTCATGTCTTTCGCCTTTGCAAGCCGCCGCGTGTGAGACGCGGGGCTAGCCGGGCGCGGGGGACGACGATCAAAGGCGCGACGGCCTGCCCCCCCCTTCCCGCCGCTTTGATCATCCCTTCGTGACCCCCAAAGCACCCTCGGCCGACGTTCCCACAGTCGGCTCTAATCCGCCACCGGACGAGACGCCGCCCCCCCCCACCCCCCCCCCCCACCCCCCGTCGCCGCGGCCCGAGCAAAGTGTGGGCCTGGCCCCGATCGTACCCCACTACCGTTACACAGGGGTGGGCAGAAGAATGATCGTGGAGGCCCGGGCCGTTTCATTCGTCTTCGCCACAGCGGAAGGAGAGTGATCGTTCTGCCTCCATAATAAAAAAAAAAGAAAAAAAAGGAGCAGACCCAAGCGGACTCCTTTTTTTTTTTAATGCCGCGGTTTTGTTCCGTGGACCTTTTCTGAGGTGAGGAATCGATTCGTCTTTTCATTCAATGGAGTGTCCCAACAATTACGCCGTTCACGGGGAGGAAACGTCCGTGATGCAGACTCGGGGGAGGAGGGTTCACACGCAATCATCTGCCCGAAACGTCCCCGGAATGAGATCGTGTCTCTGGCATCTTTCAACATCACTTTGTTTCGTCGGTTTTAAGATCGGTGAGAGAAATTGCTATAAAAAAAACAAAACATTTCTGTTTCATATCAGTTGTTTTCATTTGCATTTCTATAAAATGCAGAGCAGTCCGTTTTTAAATTACGTCATTTGTAAGGGGAAAAAAAAAGCAAATTCGCACTAAACTAATAACTAGATCCGACAAATAAAAAAGAAAGACAAAGTCGTTCACTTTGTGGCCAGGCCCTAAAATAGGGAACGTAAAACACCTGCGAAGGCGCAAAGCAAAAAGCGCTGGCACGTTTGACAAAAGCTATAGAGTATCCGACAACGGCTCCGTAATGCACTTAGTCATGGCCAGGCGCAAAGCATGTAATCCAGTTACGACAGCGATGGCCGGGACTTTTATTCTGAGAATGCACTTGAAAACGGAATCGCCGCGCTGTCGCCGAGCATTGCATGTTGCATGGCCATTAGAACGTCTGTTCGGGAGGTGTGTGTGCGTGTGTGTGTGCTTGTGTGTGAGGGTAGGAGCCCGGGTCCCGGCTCCTGTGCGGCTCCTGTGCAGGCAGGGGCCGATGCACTGGGTTTCCGCGCTGGGCGGTGAGGGAGGCGCTCCGTGTCAGAAAATTAGGATGCAGCCTCCGTTGTCAGAGCCGGCGAGCTGTCTGCCACTTTCCCAGCAGCCCTTGGGCCGGTGACAGGGAGATGGATGATATCTGCAGCCTGGCCGCACTGCTCCCCCAATGCACACAAACACGCAAGCAGGCAGACGCGCACACACACACACACACACAAACACAGTCTGTCTCCGGTCCTCTCTCACACACACACACACACACACATACACATAGAGCAAACAAAAACACCCCTAAACACAGGCTTTTTCCTTTCTTCCCTTTGCATTTCTCTTTTGCTCAGCCACACATGCGCTTATGCACAACACACAAGCGCGCACACACACACACACACACGCCGTGCCCGAGTATTTGTCTAATACACTACCCTCTATGTTGCCTTTGGCAACAAAACCAATATCCTACATATCAAGGGGAATGAAAACCTCGCAATTGAAAACAATGAAAATGTTTTGAGGGGAAACTGCGGGATTCCCCTCATTGTTTGTTGAACACAGAATAAAACATTAGACTCCTAAATAACCAAACGCACAGCCTGTCATTTATTGACATTTATTGAAATCGCTCCTTTTACAAGGCATCGCAGCATTCACAGGTATTACATTTTCATTCGGAATACAAGGAACGCTTGTGAGTAAATGCATTTCATAGCCCCGCGCGGGGCAAGTCGATACAGAATAGTTTAACCGACACAGAAAAAAACAGCATCCCACACTCCAACTGCGGCAAATCCTCCGCTAGCACATTTCAGCAGTGGCTCCAGAGTAGGAAGGCACATTTCTTCACTGTGGTTGTGGTCCGTGGAGGGACGTTGGGACTTAAACCTTACATTTTGTGTGCACGTGTGCTGCAGCACTGAGTGTGTGCGGAGGCTTTAAGTCCTTAAAAGAAGCCCCACACCCCACATCTACCCCCCAGGCCCCCACCCTCCCTCCCAGCCACTCTCATTGTCCTTACCTGCTTCCTGCTCTGCGCCGTGCTGCTGATGTTCCTGCTCTGGGACTGGATGGAGCGGCCATGTCACCTGCGCTAGAGCTGCTGCATACTGATGGGGGGGGGTTGGTGGTGGCGGGGGAGGGGGGGGGCGCTCTGCTGAGCTTTGCGCCGGCAGGAAACGCCTCCTCCACACTCCACTTCAACCCCCCCCCCCTCCCTCCCTCCCTCCCTCCCTCCATCCCCTCCACCACCACCTTTCTTCTTCCTCTTCTTCCTCCTCATCACTCTGGGGGGAACAGAGAGAACGGGGAGAGATGGGGGGGGGGGGCCTTTAAGAAGACGGAGGATGACAGGAAAACAAGAAAGAGGGAAGGAACAAATAGGGAGAGAGTGAGGGCAAATGGCGAGATGAGACGTAGAGAGGGAGAGAGAGCTTGTGTGTGTGTGTGGTGGGGGGGGTGATGGTGGTGCGGTGTGGGGGGAGTGTGTGTGTGTGTGTGTGGAGGGGGGGGGTGTTAGGGGAAGCATCCATCACTGTTTTAAGTGACTGCAGTGGGACGGAGCTGAGTAAAAGGTCGTCTGCTCCCTCTCTGAGCACAGTGGGCACCTGGGCAGAGCAGAGCAGCTTCCAAATGACTCCGGGCTAATTATCTCACGCAGGCCGTCTGTTACGGAGCCTGACACTTTTACTGACTCACTCCACCACTGTGAGGGGTGTCGGAGGAGGGGGGTGGGGGGGGGGGAGTGGGGGGTGGGGGAGTGGGGGTGCGAAGCAAGGAAAGGCAAGGCAGCGAGACAGGACACGGCGAAACTATTATCTGATAACAGTGTGGATCACAGAAAATGTTGTGCGGCGGCGAAGCGCAAGTTGCCGTTCATCTTACCTTCCAGTGCAGAGAAAGAGACAGACCGGGCCCCTAGACAAGAGGGAGAGACAACGACAGCAGTTTAGAAGGAGGGTGGGAGAACGAGGCGGGAGGTCTGGGCAGGCTTGATGCCCACGGCGGGATGGGAAACCCCTCGGGTACGGCGAAACGCCGTCGATGAGGTCAGAGTAACGGGCCGCGGTTGTCCAGGCGTCCACCTGACGGGGACACCCTCGAGGACACGGCGTCTCTGGGAGAGTGCGGCCCTGTTGCGAAAGAGGCACCAGCCTATCTGAGTGTGAAATGGCCGACTACAGCGCAAACACGGGCAGACAGACAGACAGACAGGCAGACGGTGTGAACTGTGCCCGGCCGAGGGGTTAAAAGCTTTTGCCTGTGGCGGCGACGCCAGGCTCGCTATAGGTCGCATTCAAGCCGCAGCCGCCGGATAGCCATCCTGCAAGACAGAGCATAATTATCCCAGCCAGTTACAGTTCAATAACTCCATCAAGCTGCCAGCTAGATAGCAGGTTTCCCTGGCAACGCCTCCCAAATGAAGCGCGCGCACAGATCAGAGGAAGCAGCCGAGATAAGGCGCGGACTCGGGGAAGGGAGTCGGGCCAGGAGGGCCGAGGGGTTGGGGGTTGGGTTGGGGGTTAGGAGGGGGGTGGGTGGGGTACATTCTCACACCCTCACACACTCCAGACCTGGGCCATATAAACGCACGTGAAACGGCCCAAACAGGCACGCACCCACACAGACCAGAGCATTCCAGCGGGCCGGGCCGAGACCCCGGGGGCCTGGCCAGGCCGTCGCCGGGCTCCCTCGGAGCCGCACCGTTTGCTTCTCAATCATCGGCCCACTTTCCAGACTCCCGCCCCGAGCCCCGCGGGCCCGCCGAGGAGATCCTGGAGTCTCAGCGCCGCTTGCCTGTCCTGCCTGCGCACCCACCCACCTCCCTCCCTCCCTCCCTCCCTCCCTCCCTCCCTCCCTCCCTTCCCTCCCTCCCTCCCTCCCTCCCTCCCTCCACCTCCCGCTGCACTTACTGCAATCTGAAAAAGTTAATGGAGTTTATCTCTCATCCCTGTCGCCCAGAGAATTTTAGAGAAACTTTTTCTGCTTTCCATGCACAAGGATAATTGCGTTACGAGTGGCACTGCAATTTATACCCTTGATTGGATTAAAAACAAAATTGAATTGGCTGTAGTGCAAAGGGGGGGGGGGGGGTTGGAGGGGTGGGCAGCGTGTGTCAAACGCGTGTATGTTTTTACATGGATGCATGCGTGACATAGACACTCCTTTGTGTGTGTGTGTGTGTGTGTGTGTGTGTGTGTGTGTGTGTGGCGTGTGTGCTCAGGTGACTGTCTGGCCTCCTGCCGCAGTGTCTGGAAACTCAGACGCCCCCCCCCCCACCCCCCACCCCCCCACCACCACCCAAACCCTGCCCCCTTCCATTCTACGCCGTTACCCTATCAGACATACCTGACACCCCTCTCCCCACACACACACACACGCGCACGCCTCCTCCCTCACCTCGCCGCGATAAGGGATCCACCGAACACACTAAGCCGCTCCGCCAAACAACACAACCTGACGATCAATGGAGGGGGAAAAAAAAGGGTGCCGCTAATTCACCAAATCCATCCGATTTGCCCGTCAGCCCTCGCCCGCATCCAAATGTGTGGGGATGAATGTTAATCTGTCCTTATTACTTTTATCGGGGCGCGATGTGGCGGCGCAGCGCGCTACATGACCACCCCTGAACAATGGAGTGTAATCTCTCCAACGCACGCCCGGGTCCATCAGCCCTTTGGTTTATCTACGCCCCTTTCAAGGCCCGAATCAATCTCTCCTGCGGGGAGCCTCGAGTGCGCGGGCTGCGCGGCGGATGGCGCCCGTCGAGGACCTTTGGTGATTAAGAAAAAAAAGCATCCCGCGACATGCCGTTTCGTCCGCTTCCCGCCGAGGCGCCGCACCGGCCACTCCGACCGCGCCGGATCCTGCGCTTCGCTCTCGGAGGCGGGTTTTCGACCTTTCCCGGGCTCCGTTTTTCACTCGCCCTAATCCAAACTGCCGAGCATTTTAATCGCGGTTGGAACGGTTGAACCGGCTCGGCGTTGGTATGCGAAGGTGGGTGTCGGGGAACGCGAACGCGTCGCGGCGCGATGAAGGGGGGCCCGATGCGACCTTGGCGGCGACCGGGACCGCTCGCTGTATCGCGTTCTTGAAAGGCTTCAGAAGACGAGGGTTTCCAGATTGCGCCGGCGCAAGCGCTCGTCAACCCGCGTTTACGCTGCTAAACGTTGAACGGCTTCCGTGGGAACGCGAGGTTGACCCCCGAGCCGGGGCAGGTTTCATTCACCCCGTGCCGTCATGCTCGTATATCCAACATGACAAACGCTACCCGACGGCATCGAAGCGGCCGCCATCGCCGCAGAGGTTTCGCGGGATCCCCGTTGAGGAGGCACCCCCCCGCTTTCTTGCCGAGTCACGCGCTTTGCGGCGTTTGGGAACCGGTTTGACTTTGAAACAAAGTTTGCGTCCCCCCCACCCCACCCCACCCGTTCGGCGGAGTTACAAACCAGCCCTTTTTTTTTTTTTTACGGGGTGATATTTATTGGATCCCTGGCAGATTGCTCCGAGCGCGCCGCTCTGTTACCGCCGGGGGAGCGGCGAGGATTTCATCGGGGGGGAGGGGGGGGGGGGGGGCGCGGGCGCTGGCAGACTTCGCCGCGTTGTCAGACAGACCCTAATAAAACTGTCTGGCTGTTTTGTGGGCACCGGCCCCGCTCTGGCTGCGCCGCGTCTGACTGCTCAGCACTTGTCGCACCGTGCCCGCGCTGTTTGGTATTCATGGGGCATGGCACTCCTTCAGCTGTTGCTGGGGGGGGGGGGGGGGGCTCTGTGGCACAGGCGCAGACTGATTAGTTGGCATCGGCATTGTTCGCTATGAAACCGAATGGGGAGATGGGGAGAGTGAGGAGGGGTGGTGGGGGGGGGGGGGAGAGAAAAAAAAAACATAATTAGGGAGCGAGGGAGACGGGAGACTGGGAGAGAGATGGAGAGGAGGGTATTAGGGAGGAAAATCAATTGTTTTGAACTGCATTCCTAATATGGGTAATTTAGCAGAAATTAGGTTTTCAGAAAAGCACGCCGCCTTGGGGAAAAATTGAGAGTTTAAAAACCAGGTCAAGTTGTAATTGTGAATAAAAGTCTCACCTTTGGATAGTATGAAGGAAAGGAGGCATTTTTTTTGAAAGCGGGCCTAATTTATTGTAATTGCGCCTCTGTAGCTGTGTTCATAATAGACCCGGACGATATTTTCATCCCCAGTCTGGCCTTTTTTTTTGGAGGGGGGGGGGCAGCCTGTCACTGAATTGCAGTGTTTGTGTGTGAGTTATCCGGGGTCACAGATTGAACATCGATTTAGACCGTCCGATGACGAGATCTCGTGGCCAAGGCAAATTTGGACAAAAGCGATCAGATCAAGGACGCCATTACATTCCAGTAGGACTGATTTTATGCTTAAGACTCGTTCATTTTCACTCGACACTTTGGACAACGTCCGGGTTGCCTTAAACCTGTCCAGCAGCGCACAAACCCCATCCACCTCCATTTAAATACACGGTGTCAGTAACAGGTATGTGTCAGTAACAGGTATCATGAGTGTGTGAAAACCACTCGTTCAACAGCACGCTGTATGACGGCACACATGGCTGTGGATTTCGTTTCTATCTCTAAATTTGTGGGTAAAACCTGTGGCACATGGGACTTGCTGTGATATCGTTATTCGCAGGTCGTTTTTTCTCCTCTTTTTCTTTTAATGTGAAATATTTTCGACATCCCCTCCCACCCCCCACCCCAAGAAACACCGAGGACCGTTGAGCCGAATCCGCTGGCAGGCGTGCAAATAAACGAGCTCGCTCCTGCCGGCTGGTTTTTAGATGGGGAACGGCGTCATTAAGGGTGTAAATTAAAAACCGTGTGTTGCCGGTGGCCGGCGGCTTGATGGGGTGGAAAGCAGCGGCGGCAGATGTGGCATCCGCCACGGCCTCGGCCTCAGCCTCTGCCTCAGCCTCAGCCTCAGCCTCTGCCTCCGCCTCCACCGGGTGAATGCGAGGGGATGGGATTTCGGGGCGACTGCCCGGCGGTGGCGGAGGGTGGCGTGAGACCGTCCGGCCCACCGCCCTAACGCTCCGACGGTTTGACAGGGGTTAATCAGCACGAGTCTGGGCCGTGCCGGTCCGGAGCGGAGCGGAGCGGTGTCCGGGCCCGCTCCCTAATCAGATTACGCGTCGGTCGAACGGCGTTCAAAGACGTTGACACAAAGAGGGACTGCGGCGCCGGCCGACGGCGAGGCGCAGCCCCGGGATGCGGGCTTCAGTTTTCACGGACGCCGAATCTGGAGAGAGGCGAAAAAAGAGGGAAAAAAACCCACCCCGGCTGCGACAAGCGCGCGCGTTATACAGCTGGCCCGGGACTGCGTTTGCAAATGGAGCCGGTCGAGCAAAAATCCACGGGTCACGTGATGTGCCCTTTATTCTTCTTCCTCTCTCGCTCTCTTCTCCTCTCCTCTGCGCCGCCGCTACCGTCTACAGCCGCGTATCAGCTGGTGCTTCGTTCTCCCGACTCCACCCTTGGACATTCGGCAGAAAGTCGATTGTGCCCTCCGCCCGCGTCCCAAGAGCCTAACCCGTGATTTTTTATCAAGAGAGCTCACAAGTTAGGGTCTCAGGGAGCAGGTGAAGTACGACAGAGCCTAGTGAGGGAGCCGCAGTCAGCTGCAGGGCACTGACACCCTTTCCCTCTCTCTCTCTCTCTCCCTCTCCTCTCCTCTCCTCGCAGACACACACGCGCACACACGTACATACACATGCGAGTCTCCGTCTGAGCCGCTGCCACTTGCAAGTGCCCGATTTCTGCCCGAAGGCACGCACAACGTGTCCGTCTCGTATCGAGAATGGGCTAGAGTCAAGAGAGGAGATGGCTCTGTGCCCGGGACGGAGAAAAAGGGTTCCCTTGATCCTCCTCCCCTCCACTGCAGACAACTTATTTTGTCCAGGTTGATTCCTGGCGCACACAAAGACATGCAAAGGCGGAAATATTTTCAGACAAACGCGAGCGGCAAACAAAATCAGGCACCGGGCAGCGGCGG
>CM055204.1:2575553-2612566 GCA_029224185.1 Karalla daura
AATAGTGGCAAACATTGAAAACATTCTCGTGTCATTTTTTCTCTCGCATGTCATGTACCCAAACACACCATTGACTGTCCGCCCCCCCACCCCTCACACACGCGCACGCACACACACACACACACACCCCCCACCCCACCCCTCCGTCCTGCCACCCACCTCACAACTCCTCCCCCTCAGACTGCAGAAAAAAAAAAGAGGAGAAAAAAAAAAAAAGCATCGGATAGATGTCTCTGACTGTCTCCTTCTCTCTGGGAACGCCAGGCAAAGTGGAGGCTTCCGGAAATGAATGGTCCGCACCACCTGACGTGTTTGCCTCACACGCTCCCTCCTCTGTCTGCCACCAACTACGCCTTTTGTTATCCGCCTCCGAGCCGAAGATGAGGAAGAGCGCAGGGGGAAAAAAGGGCAGCGATGGAGAAAGGAGGAAAAGAGAGTGAAAGGAAGAGATGGGAGAGGGAGGGGGGTGGGTGGTGAGGGGGTGAGGGGGTGGGTGGGTGGGTGGTGGTGGTGGGGGGGGGGGGGGGGGGGGGGGGGCTGTGTGGTGAAGCCGGTGGAGTCCGCGGGAAGCTGCAGCCAGACACAGGTCAGTGAGGTGGGACGCCTGCTCCCCCCCCCCTCCTCCACCCCCCCACTCCACCCACCCACCCGGCACTGCTCCATCCCAGCACTTGCATTGTCAGCTCCATCTCAGCATCTTCACCCCCCCCCCACCTCCCCGCGCCGCCCCCCACCCCCACCCCCCCAGCACCACTATCACCACCACCACCAGCGCTCCTCCTCCTCTTCCTCCTCCTCCTCCTCCTCCTCCCTCTCTCTCCTCCCTGCTCCAGACACTGGGACATCAGCCATGTCGTGACACTGTCATCTACAACCTCCACTTTCGTGTTTCCACCTCTCCCTCCTTCCTCCACCACCGTCGGCCAAACGCGGTGAAAGAGGCAAAGGCAAAAAGAAAAAAAAGAAAAGAGAAAAAAAGCAAAAAAAAAAAAAAAAAACCCCGACAAAAACGCTGCCTCTTCCAGCTGCCGCCGCCGCCGCTGCCGCAGCCATCTACCTCTCGCTCCGCCTGGACCCCCTCCCCCATTTGACCCTTCCACCCCAAGCCCTGCCTCTTCAGCATCCGCTGCCCCCCTGCCACTGCCTCCAGCCGTCCCCTCCCTCCCCACCACTCCAGCGCTGTACCTGTCTGCTTGTCTGGCTTGTCTGTTACTCCCTGTCTGCAGCTGCTTTCCCAAAGTGAGATACTGCAGCAGGAGTCTGCAGCGACAGCCCTCGCTCTTTCTCTCCCTCTCTCTCTTTCTCCCTCTCTCTCTCCCTCTCTCTCTCTCTCTCGCAAACACACACACACACACACACACACCCTCCATCCAGCCTTTGCTGGTGAAACACGTTCCTCCCTGTGCTGATCAATTTCTTCTCTTTTCCAGTGGTGCACGCCGCACATACACACACACACACACACACACACATACACACACACACATACACACACACACTGCAGCAAACTGCTTGGGCATGGAGGAAGGATGCACCGTAGTGATCCAGCTGTCCTGCTTGGTGGACTGAAACATAAATGCCGCTTACGCTCACACACACACACACACACGCAAACAACATGCCCAAGCACTAATCAACAGATATAGCCTGTGACACAAATCTGTGCGCAAACAGTCATCTGAGACCTAGGAGACAGGACACACACACACGCACACACACACACACACACAGCCTCACACGCACACACACACACAGACTGGGCAGCACATGCACAGGCGACAGCAAACAAACAAACAGAAACGTAGCTAACATGGCTGGAATGGTCGAGCAAGACACGAGGCACAGAGTGACACTGCAGCGGCTCTACGCTCTGCTGACACACACACACCCACCCACCCACACACACACAACACACACACACACACAACTGTCACACAGACAGCAATGTGGTCAGTGCGAGCATGAACACGAGCACTCACTGTCTCAATATTGTGACCGAGGTTTGAAAAGCGACAAGGGGAAGCGTCGGGCTCGTCCACGGCTCCAAATGTGTCAGAGAGCCGATCCTCGGCTGGGCAACATATCGAGGATTGCATTATAATAAAGGTTTGAATGGCTCCGTATGTGCTGGGAATTACGTTTGGAGTGTCAGGTCTGTCTGCCACAGAAACGCACGAGGGCCTTCACATGCTGAGATCATGCTCCCTCTTGAAGACCGCCAGCTAAATGCATGCATAATAAACCTATACAGAGAGAGAGCAACTACAATACGTATCTGAGCTCTGGAGGCACAATACTGTAGACTGAAGCTTGTTAACCTGATTCTTTTTTTTTAAATGATCCTTCGCATCGTTAATGGAACCAAAAAAAAGGCCACTCTCCCCCGACAAAATGTGATTAAAACTAGTCAAGTATGGGATCGCTTGCAAACCGCAAAACGTTATGAAAAATGCGATTCTTTTTCATTCCCGCTCCACGCGTGTGCGAGATCTGCCCTTGACAGCTTGTTCTAATCTCGGAGCTTAATCACCTCCAACACCCCGGATAAATTAGGGTTATGACCCTGTGTGACACAGAGGGGGGGGGGGCTGGGGGAGAGATCGGCAAATGTTATCATTGATTGATTATGCCTTTTAATTCAAATGGAAAACGGCGGCTTTGTGACTTGGAGGAAAAAAAGGAGGGAGAAAAAACGGGGAAAATGTCACGTCGGCCGGGGCGCCTCACGCGCCGGCGCCTTTCCGTGGCGCGCCGGCACGCAGAGGGCTGCTCGAGAAAAGGGGGGGGGGGGGGCGTACGAGCAAATCCCGCAGCCAATGTCAAAAACCGTGGCCAGGTTGAAGTCTATAGGGGGGGGATGGTGGCTCGTCTTGAGATTGGCTGCGTGATGGCGGTGGGTGATGCGGAGACGGGGCGGAGGGGGGAGGGGGGGGGGGGGGGGGGGTTGCTGTATGCTAAAGCCAGCGGGGCCAGCAGGCGGCCATATAGGTGATCAATCAGCTCCATTACAGCCGTGTCACTGCGGAGTCTGGAGCTGTCGCTGCATCCTGCCCATCACCCCACCGCATACACACACACACACACACACAAACATTGCTCGCCTCGTTTCCAATCTAGACTGGAAATATAACCCATTGGCGTGATGAAATTGCTCCGCAAGAGGCTGCATACAACAGCAGACACAATTGCGACGCTATTAGGTACCAAAGACACATTTTCAAGGAGGCGTTCGGGGATCGGGGAGGGGGGGGTGGGGTGTGGGGGGGGGGTTACGTCGCTGCCGTGCTGGGTGGGTTTTTTTTTGCCATCGATCACAGAAATTCGGAGCCAAGTTGTTGTGACGAGAGTTGAAGCCGATTCTAATTCGCTATCTGTGATTGTACCAAGACGGAGCTTTTCAAAGCGCCCCCCCCCCCCCCTGCCCCACACACACACACACACACACACACACACACACACCCACCAACAAAAAAAAAAACAGCAAGCAGCTCCATTGTGATTGGCGAGTAGCAGCCACAAGGATCCGACACAGCGGCTCATTATGCAGCAGACACTTTGCAGTGACACGCGCTGGTTTGTCTATAATAAGCTCAGAATATCTCCACGCAGCCCGCAGATGCGTATCGGTGCCACGGATGCCCGCCGAGCATCAGACAGGTATCCAAACAATGGACTTATCTCAGCCGCCGCCGAGCAGCGCAGAATGGAAACACGGAGCAGCAGAGGCGGGAGGGGTGAAGACGGAGAGGGGAGGCATGAGGAGGAGGAGGGGGAGGAGGAGGAGGAGGATGCGGGGGGGGGGGTGGGGTGGGAGGCAGGGAATATGTGATGCACAGCACCCTGCCTGCCAGCCAGCCAGCCAGCCAGCCAGCCAGCGGGACATTAATGACGATCATGTCTTGTCACACTAGCTGTCGGGCCAGTCAGCAGATCCTGCCCTTGTCCCTGCCCTTCTCCAATCAATGCCATTGATCTGTCCCAGGGGTCAAGGGGCAAGAGCGTATCAATAGGGGGAGAGTGGCTGATGCAGCAGGCGGAGAGGGGCTGACTCCAGACAGATCAATGACACCCCCGCCCGCCCCCCGTCTGCCATCGCCGTGTGTTATGATTATTCATTTGCCATTAACTCGAGCACATTAAGGGAATATGTTTCCACGGGAAGAAATAGTGCTCGAGGCTGCTCGCTTTTACGGGGAAGTGGGATTTTTATGGTTCAGGGAGCTAAAGTACCGGTCTGGTCAGAACTGACACTGTTCTGGTCTCAGACGATTTGTTACTGAGGTCTCCACCCGTCTGTGACGTCAAGAGCAAGAAACCAATCACCGCTCGCAGACAGTCACAGACACAGGCGGCGATTGGCCGATTTGACAAGTATTTGGTGTCTGAGTGTTATTCCCTGATAGACTCGGGTGGCTCTTGAACACCTGAGGAAGAGAAAGTGTCATTAAGAGTGCTGCCCTTGTGTGCTGGATTAATTCCCCTGCTATACACTGTTTCCCAGCTCTCCAGACAAAAAGGGTAAAACTGTATCCTCCGGTGCATTAACAATGCAGGGCCTGGATCCGCACCACTAACAATGAAATGAATGTAATTTTGGGGGGGCCGACCATCTCTCTGCAGCAGTCAGTACATATCAGGGGCTGACAAATACATAACGAACTGCTTGTGAACAGATAAGACCTCTGACATGATATTATCGGTTTGGAGCGTCGTTCTCGAAACAAGTGTTCAAGCGGAAGTTAAAAGAGGGAGGGGTGTGCAATACGGACAAAAAAAAAGTGATATTTAGAGAATTATCTTGTGCGAATTTTCATTTTTCACCAGTTGAAACTGATGTTTATCGCACTCATACGAACTTTTCTTTTCTCTGCAGTAAAATCCGGTGGCACGTTCTACGACACATAAACCGAACGGAGCAATTTCCCTATCGAGAACCTTTACTCCAGCCGTTTCTACAGCGAGCTAGAGAACACCGACTCCTCCAAGGAGCTGCTGCTGCGGCGAGAGCTCTCCCTCCTCGTTCCTTTTCCTTTTCAAAATCAGCAGACTGGCCCGGCCTAATCCCGTAATTTATTTGTTCAACTGTCCCATAAATGAAGGCCCAGCTGGAACCAATGACTTTTAGCCGTGCCGCTGGGGCAGCTGGACAGGGAGGGCGGGCGGCGGGGGGGGGGGGGGGACGCTGAGGCAGCAGGATTCTCGGCAGCGTCGCTTTCCCTCAACACATCTGGCGGAACGATTGGGGTTCGGGAGGTGAGGAGAGATGAGAAAATCGCAGCTCTTAAAATAAACTCCAGCAAGGCACGTCTTGACTCTCCATGCCCCGTTTAAATTTGCGAGAGCTACGGAATAGGAAATCCTCCTTGTTTTATCTGGACTGTAAAACAATGTATATATATATACATATATATACCCTGATCGGATCAAACAGCCACGTGTGCTACGGCGCCTGCTGCCTCTCTACGCGGCGCTATGGCGCTATGGTCGTCTCCCTCCCAGCGGGCGTTCAGGCTGCTTTCGGGCTCAGCGGGTCGGAGCAGCGGCGAGGTGGAGTCTGGCACCGATCGAGGTGTGATATTTCTGACGCTGGGTTGCACAATAGGAGATAAAAGGAGCTCTTGGGTTTCCAGGGGTTTACCGGGATCGTATTCCCTCACAGAAACCTCTTTGATGACAGTGGCCCTACGCGGCACTGGCAGGATCACCGGGCTTCAGTGGCCGTCGGTATCGCCGCAGGTTTAATTACCGACGGCCTAAAAATAGCCGTTCCCAATTAATCCCGTTCAGTATCTGCTCTGATGGGAAACAAGCGGGGGCTTTTCCGGGGTCCAAGACAATTTCAAGAATTTAATGTTTGTCAACAAAAAAGCATACGAGCATATCAACCTGTACGCAATCTGTAAAGTCCATTTGTGAAAAAAATCAGTTTGACTGTGAGTTACGAGCATGACTCTGAGTTTGACTCTGAGTTACGAGCATGAGACGCCACGCAGGACAGACACAATCTCAACCACTGGGAAACCAAAGAGTTACTTGGATAAACGATCAAGGTCCCGTAAAGGTGGCGTCCTCCGCCCTAGCCCTAAACACAGCATCATCCATCAGTGCAAAAACCCCCCCCCCAAAAAAACAGTCATAGTGATAAAGAGGAATATCCGCCTACTCAAGCCGCATTCCAAACCAGCTTGTCCCGAAGAGTGACAAAATGTGCAAAACCTTGAGCCGATCTGCGGGGACGTCTCTCTCCTACGCGGAGCCGTGGAGTCGTTTTACAAGCCGTGGCTCGGTGCCAGACAGAGATGAAGTCAGACGCTTTCAGCCTAGTGGACAAGTCTACCGTAAACAGAGACCGCAGTGTCGCCCAGACAAGCTCCGACGTGAAACCAGACCTCGCATCACAAATGCATCATTGTATGGACCTGTGGACAATATATAACAAGGGCCCGGACACGGCGTATCAAAACACTCGCCTTTTCCCATGCCGGAACGCCAGGAAGATCGCCGAGGTGTGAACCGTAGCAGATTGTTGTGCTTTAAATACTCTTAGCAAGAACAATTGGACCTTGAGATCGAATGGGTAGTGTTAAACCTCAGGGCCTGGCAAGCACCCCGTTGCGTCTGTTAAACGGAGCAAGCGGAATGTATCGTGACTGTGTTGATTTCAGATCCGGCGTCCGTATGGAACCATCCGCGCATCATAAGGTTTGGCGGATGGTAAACTAGCTTAGCAGGTGGAGGTGCTACAGCACGCTGGGTTAGGGTTAGGGTTAACCCAAGGGTTAGGGTTAACCCTAACCCTAGGGTTAACCCTAACCCAGTACGGAAAGCGAAGCAATCGCTCTGTGAAATGGGTTCCAGCACACAATAACATCTCGGTGGGAAAATTCCCAAATAAGACAATGACGGGGGCACATTTCGAACAAGTCAACAGTCTATCCTTCACACAGTGAATTTCACAGAGATCAGGGACACGTTGGTTCAACAACGGACTATGTTATTCGTAAAACTGCTCTTTTTTTGGTCCAGAACTTTTCTCTTTCATCTTAATTCACTGAAACCCTGAAACAGGCGGGCGGCTCGTCCGTTGGTTCCGTGTGAATGGAACGCCTCGATGCAGTTCACGCAGCGAACCGACCACAATGCATCGCGTCTCAGCCAAGCGACGGCTGACTGAACGTTCGGAGGTGCAGGGAGCAGGCGGCGTGACCACGGCTAAAGGTCAGCCAGAAAACGCGCGCCTGAGCTGGGCAAGAATCACGCTCGCACCGGCACCACGAACACCGCGCGCCGCCATTGCACGACGCTGATGCAATGGCGGAAAATTCCACACTGCGAGCCGCATTACGCGCACGCAACGACTTTCTCGACGGACTGATGTCGTACGTGTACTCCAAGGAAAGCTAGAAGGTTGTACAGTTAACTCCCAGGGTGTAATTCTAAACCATACAACCTACTACCTCAACCCGGATGCACACATCTTCAACTAGGCTTTGCCTTCCCTACTCGTTGAACCAAACGGGCCTTCGTCCTGCTCCGCAAACTATCGCATTTCCGCTTGAACTTCAAGTAAGGTTTCATCGGAGGCGGAAGGGGACACCGGAGCGAGGTCGCCTTCGCATGGGTACTGCCATGTTATTTGTGCAACAGTGTGTTATGTCGTGCATGCGCCGGCACTGGGTCATTGTTACAACGGTCCACGCCAGGTATCCGAGACCACCAGACTTGGCCTACTGAACCAAAAAGGAAAAGGCGCTCAAAGACGACGTTCACACCATAATGACAGAGACCCACAGAGGCGAGCTTGTGCTGACAGATGTGCCACAAGATCGGATCTACGGGTTTGTGCCAAATGGTAATGGCTCAAAGTATCAAAATAACGAGATGTGGCGTGGCACAAAAAAAAAAAAAAACGTAAGCGCTGGAGCCTCTGACGGAGCGGCAGGGCGCTGTAAAAACGGACGTGTGGGACCCGGGGGACGTCGCACGGATGCCAATCAAACCCCCGAGGACGCGACCTCGGGACGTTTCGCCCGGCGCGCTGAACATCAGCTGGCCGTGTAGGTGTTCTCCAGCGTTCGCGTGGAGCGAGTTCTGAATTCAGCCGTCATTCAGAGAGAAAAACGCCAGCAGGAGCCTGCGTTGAAATCCAGCCCCCCCCACCCCCGCCCCACCAAAAGCAGTCAAGTTCGTCAAGCAGATGGCGAAAGGATCGTTGGAACTCACCCTCGGTGGAGGTGTCTCGCGCAGGGGTTGCGCCGCCGGGGGGTCAAGTTTGGGTTGGCCTCTCTGAAAAGCAGGGGAAAAGAAAGTTTGTTTTTAGAATACCACACGCAACGGCTGTTGCTTAAGGTCAGCCGACCGAATTCTAGCCGCGCTATCGCCAAGCAGCGTAAGGCAGCAGCATGGTGGCGGGAGGAGAAGAGGGGGAATACTGCCTCGCAAAACGTGTCGATGAGTACAACAGAGCGTCGGTTCCACGTGGGGAGAGGGGCGGGGGGGGGGCATTTGAAACATGCGACTGTATGTTGCCTCGGTTCGGGGGCGTCACGTGCATCGCGGCGGTTCCCAGACACGAAACGAGGTCCGTGGCGGTGACGACAGCGGCCGCTCTGTCGCCCGCAGCCCGTCCCCGGGCCGGGCTGCGGCGCGGCCCGAGCGGAGGGGGGGTCGCTGCAGACGGCAGGGGAGCGCCGCCCGAGAGGGATGCCAGTGCAATCGAGCGTGCCACGGTCAGCCGCCGTTGACCGCGCCGGTGCCACAAACCACGGCATCGTCCCGCGGCCGCACTGCGACAAAAAGAAGGGAAGAGTCTGAAGGGAGAAGAGAGTGAAAAAGCCACTTACCCCGAATTCTACTATCCTGCCTGATTTATCGCCCCTAGTTTCTCTCTAGCCACACTTTCTACCTGGCCGTGAGCAGCGAGCAGCGAGCCCAACAGCCGCCGTATGGCTTTCTTTTTTGCTCTTTTCCTTTCTTTTTTTTTCTCTCTTTGGGTAATGAAACGGTTGATGAAAAGAACGAGGGGCACTTCTGAACTGAGCTCGCTGACAATACAGGTTCAGTGCCAGCGACGCGCTCTCCGCCATTTTCTCCGAAACAAATAAGAACAGGAGGAGGGGGAAAAAAATGGATAAAAACGATTAGCCGGCATCATTATTCAAAGTTTCCCCCCCCTTTTCTCCTTCTGTGTCTCTCTCTTCCTTACTCCCTCTCTCCTTTTTTTGCCCTCGCTCCCTCTCTGTCTCCCTCGCTCTCTCTCTTTCTCTCTCTCTCTCTCTCTCTTCCCCTCTCACGCACGCCTGGAACCATTACAAAACCTTGGCTGGAAAGATCACATGATTTCCTACCAGAAAAGCCACAGCATTCCCAGTAAGTATTCTGCTGACATTGTAAAGACATCTTTTGTCCAAATCACAACGTTAGCGCAGCCAGCCTCCTCCCAAAATCTGGCACCTTCTGGGGTGGGGTGGGGCGGGGGGGCGGGGGGGTTTCGGGCAGTGCATGGGGTGGTGTGAGGAGTCATGGCAACCTCCACCTGGCAGGCTGCCCAGCACCCCGAGGTGGGGAGAAGTAGGGGCTAATATGGTGCTGAGCAGGAATGCTTAGTGCCTTCCAAAGTCAACTCTATGGGCGTGCTGGTTGCTTAAGATTTCAGCTCCGATGCCAGAATTCTTTTGACAGAGTAAACACAGAAAGACTGGACGTGTGACAGACTAATGACAAACTCGAACCTCTCTTCCAGACTCAAACTTTGAGATATCTGATTTAAAAAAAAACAAAACAAAACAAAACAAAAAAAAAAACAAGGACACGCCTCCACTTTGAAGCACAATTCATGCGAATTCATATCTGAGCCTGATCGGCAAACAAAAACAGTAGATAAGTGTCACAGGGTTTTAAACAAGTCAGTGATATAGAGAGAGGACTTGCGATTGCGGGATTGTTCACTCGCTTTTTATCCTGACATGTCAACATCAGCGGCGGGCAAAAACACGCTTCCTCACAGAACTGTCGATCGGGTTCAGGTTGGATCGTTACGACGGTACAAGCGTACGTCGCGGACCCGTGACTCGCTGCGGAGCGAAAACCCCACCGGAGCCCCGCCTCCCATGCACCTGCTCTCTGATTCGACGCGGCGCCACACCGCCCCAGCATCTGCCGGCGCCACATTCAAACACGCGCCACGCTTGGAGATGTCTGATGCAGCTATCTCCACACCTTTGGAACCTGTGCCCAGCCCTCAGTGCCAACAGCGCTGTGCATAGCATTAAAGGAAAGAAAAACATCCATGAAATATCTAATATCGGGTGCATTTGAACATATTGTTTTATTGCATAGCATTATATTATTGTGTTGTTCGTACACTAAATCACTCCTACTTGGAGATCCGCCATTCCAACGCAACTCAGCCAGTCAGGCCGGACTGGGCTCACTATTCATATTTGTCATCTCGTGTTTGTTTACGACTCAATTGGAGCGTGCAGGGCGGTTCAGTAAAGTCAGGTGAGATACAGTAGCTATGGCTACAGACGCTAATTCAAACCAGCCCGTATTACACATTACCAGCGCGTTATAGGACGAGACAATGAAATGCAAGTGATCGAGTGCAGCGAACGGCGCAAACCAGAGTGAGACCTCTCTGTCTTGAGATGCAAAGATGATACAAAACGACAAGCTAGGCAGGCAGCGCATCACCGCTAAAAGATGAGCGGACAGATTTCTCAGTTTATCTCCGGCTGGCAAATGCATTCATTAGAGATGGTGCAATTTCCACGATCCCGTGCTGTGATTATACGACGACTAACCACCCAACAATGGTCCGCTCAGGCACCTTGCATGACTTGTCAGTGCGGCGGCACAGCCCCCCTCGTCAGCTCGTTTCCACGTTGAACACACTCAGCCGAGAACTGCCCCGGACGATGTCCCGCAGAGCGCCTCGTTTCGCGTCCCGGAGGGCCAGGGCCGGGGTCAAAGTGCAAATGAGAACGGGGGTCGCGGAGAAGGACGTCCCCTGGGGGACGCGGCCGGCGCACACCAGACAGGGGCGGACAAATCAGACAGGCCGCTCAACCTGGCAATGCATAAGATGTGAAAAATCCATAGCGGGCGGGGGAGGGAGAGGCAGCCATAAAAGACTCAAGTGTGCGATAAAACCCGAGCCTATCCCAGCCTAGCCTGTTCTCTTCGTCTGTTTCTCTAACCGTCCGGTTAATCAACCCTGACGATATCGTGCATTCACACAGCAACAGAGACATGACCGCCAGTGATGCACGGAACAAAGCCGGGAAACGTTTGGCCCATAGCATCAACACCGGCTGACGTGTGCTCTGTGCGAAAGGCCACACACCGCAGGCCTGCATGGACGCCCGTTTTCAGAATGAAAATAAACGTGGACGCCGAAGAATGGAGACCGTTCACTCGACAGTCGGCGATTCTTAAAGTCCTCAAACGTAACGCGTTACGCCGTCTCCACCGAACGCTGCGCCCTGGCAGCCGAAACTCTGAAAGACGATAATTTGTGCTATTTTATTCTCCGCGGGCGCACCAGAGACGGGGTGTGTTATTTTTGGCTCAAAGCTTTTATCTCCGTTAATTTGATGTTGCCTCAAGCCGTGACTGAAAAACAGTCAACAGGTTAATCCGCAGCGCAGTTTGTTCAGCTCTGCCCTAATGAGAGAGGAAGCCGCCCGGCCATCTCTGACTGTTGGAGCGTGCGATTTGCCAAAGATAGAATTACGCAATAAAAAAGTCCAAATGGTGAAATACGACGTTCTGTAAGGAATATTTTGGATAACTGTGTTTCCTGAGTTATTCTGATTAAAAAAAAAGGGGGGGGGGGGGGGGGGGAGCAGCCTATTATTGGCAAAGGAGGCCGTTTCCCCCTGTCGGGAGGCCCAGTCTAGTCGGAGCTCTGTCTCTTAGGGTGCATTAGGCATTTGCAAACTCACAAACTAACGAAAACAAAGCATCGCTTTAGTACGAATGTCAATATGAATTGTTGACATACACAGGTGCATGAGGCCAATTTTACCGCACTACAAGTGTCGAGTTTTAGAAATGAACAACAGGGCCCCGTGCTGCAGGCTGAGCAGATCAGGACATGTACCGTAGCTACAGCAGGATACTGCACACCATACCTCCATCCATCCATCCATTCATCCATCCATCCACCCTTTGTCAGCATATCCGCTTTTAATACAACATGGCGAAAAATGACAATATCTTCAACTTCAACTTTATTTGTTTGAAGTGCCACTTCATAACAGCTGTTATCTCAGGGCGCTTTACAAGGAGAGCAACCATGTGTGCATAGTGAAAAAAAAACCCCTGTCCTTAGACCCTCGCAAAGGCTGAGGAACAACTCCCGAGAAAAACCCTGACAGGGAGACAAAAGGGGAGAAACCTCAGGGTGAGAGACAGAGGAGGGGATCCTCACCCAGGACGGACGGATATCTATACGAAAGGAAAATTCAGTGAGGGAACAGCTGCAGATTTCCACTGCTGAGCATTCTTTTTTTTTGTACAAAATCAGGGCGATCACAACTTGAGGAGTGGGCTTAGGACGACTGCCATCACGCTTCATGCCTGTCCGTGTCGCTTTAACAGCTAGCCGAGCTCTGCCGAGCAGCCAGCCCGGGCCCGGGGCTCTGCCCGACCCACCTGTCTGCGGATCCGGCTGCCTAGCACCAGACTAAACACTGAGCTCTCTACCAAGCCTGATTGGCCGCAGCTGACTCGCCGGCAGCCAATCGGCACGCAGGGAGGGACGGACGGAGGGGCGGGAACCAGACCGGGAGAGTCCAAGGCAGGAGGAGGGGGGGGCGGTGCAGCGACAACCAAACCCCACACAAACTCTCGTCAGGGAGGCAGACGCGGCAACAACAACAACGACAACAACAACAAAAAAAAAGACCCCGCACCTGCCGAAGCCACAAATTCTGCTCGGGGTTGGTTCTCGGCCCAAAGAGAAATTGTCATCCTGTCACCAAGCAGACACGTGTACCTGGGGGCAGATATTTAGAAACGCTCTACCCAGATGAAATCGAAGCATCTGCTTCTTTGAGACGCTGAACTGAGGGACTGGCGTGAGACAGGGCCGCCTGTGCGCGTCCTTTTATCCCCGCCCGACCGGATCGATGCCTAATGAATTCGGGACGGCGGAGTTTCAGAAACACAAATGTATCGCGGAGTAACCTCCGCGGGTCGATGCATATGGCATTACGCGCGGCCCGAAAGGAATGCGTCTTCCTAATTGACCGGAGCGTCTTCCAAATGAATCCAGGCCACAATTAAAAGGGATCGGGCCGCGCGGCGCCTGGGCACCTGGGATCCACGGGAGCTTTTCTTCTCCCGTTTTGACCGCCGTCCGCCTCCTAGCGCGCAGCTCGGGCCGTACCGCGAAAACAGCAGAGAAACGAGAGGCTTCGTTTAGCCTTTACCACGGCGATGGACTTTACCGCCTGGCGAAGGTAAGGTATCGACTGTGGTCAGGACGTACGCAGATGGCGTCCAAGTGTGGGAAGGGCTCAGCCGAAACATCGGCGGACCGTCCCGCTCTTTAGGCGCTTGAATGTTGTTATTGTAATGTTAGTGCCTGGCATCAGGCGAACAGAGAGCTTTGGAACTATCCCCGTGATATTCGGATCAATTCTCCAATAATGCTGTCCTCATTAGAAACCAGGTGAGCGGGTAGGTGACTCTGACACTTTAACGCGTTCGCTCCAAGCGCTCTGCCATTTGGTGAGGCGCCTGTGGAGACGGCAACGCACCCCGACCGAAAGAGTGAAGTGGGTCTGCCATAATGCTGGTAAACCAGCAGAGAAGCCTCATTCCTGAGAAATCTAAATAAATGCTATGCGTTCAGTGAAATTTAACATTCAAATACTTAAAAAAATCAAAAAATCTCATCCACCTTGAGCGTGGCACGTCTAGAGGTTAGTTCAGGATGCAGTGCTTAGTTGTTGGCCCCTCCATCACTCCCCCCATCAACAGTGCCAGACCCGAAGACAGTTTTCTACCTTATTTATACCGCCCGACTGACAGGTGCGTACATTTCAAAGAAAGTTGGAGTATTACGTGGCGCGAATAATGTTCCGCAGGCTATCTCCAGGGGAGCAGGGCCATAATCGACTGCATTAAGGACGACTTCTCATTTAGGCGGCAGAGCGGGCGGCTATCGTAATGATACCTTTTCTCCGCCTGTCCTCACCAAATGCTTTCCCAAAGATAATCCCTCCACACAACCTCTCATTATCAAAGCAATCTCCCGACAATGACGAGAAGAACACTGGAAATTACGTGAATTAGTGTAGGACTATGGAAAAATGATTGCCGATTCAAGGCTTTAATTAGGCTCCCGCAAAACAATCGGATACAATTAGGAGGTGCCGGCCAATGAGGAGAAAAAAAAACCACACACACACACACGAGTGAGAGGAGACGAATTCATATTTGATGGTTTTTAAATGGCTAGATGCCTTTCGCACACAGTTGGGTGCTAGGAGTCCACAACTGGTGTTGTGGCCAATAAAGCCAGTGACTTGCAGGTAAATCAGCAGGTGGAGGAGCGCTACCTTCCAATGGAAACGGCCATTAGCTCGTAATTGACTTCCTGAGCACCGTCTGAGCCGGTCCGACAACACCTTCTGAACTCGTAAGACTACCACCGAGCTCCATACACATTTCAGCGAGGTCAGGCTGCGACTTTGGAGGGGGGGAAACTTTTCAACGTGGCGGACTGTCTCCAGACTGCTCGATGCCACGAAAATGAGCCAAGAATGCTATTACGGCTTCGCTTTTACTTTACATCGCTTTTAGATCGGTAATATGATTACGTTCAAGTTCCTTTATCCTCATCGACACGCACTGGGGCCGCTGAGGGAGTGTGGTTCACGCCACCGAGAACGCGGCTCTAGTTTCTGGAACAGATTGCCTATGTGCATTTGTGCTTGGAGCGATAGGATGCGGAGATTGCGAAAAAAAAACGATAAAAAAGACAAAAAAAAAGACAAAAACGTTACGTCACGCGGTCAGAATCTGTCCAGAATATTTCACAGATATGTGGAATTCGGAGTGAAATCATAACAAAACCCCTTAAACGCGGGGAGAAGTGGAAATGACAACACCGTATTACGTGCCGGCCTTATTAGGTTAGGCCTTTGCGATCGCCCAGATGCACGCAGCGAGTGTGTATGATAGATCGCAGTATGAAATCACATGCAGCTGGCCAAGGCCGAGTCTGTCCAAAGTTCACGTCCGTCCACTTGGAAACCGAGCGTTCGTCTTTTGATTGCGATTGCTCTTGTCATCGCGTACCATATCCTCACACGGCCTGGGGGGGAGCTTGTGAGCGCGTGTGTGTGTTGCGTGTGTGTGTATAGATGAACGTCAGGTGGAAATTCTGCAGAGGTGCACTCCACGGCCTAAAGTGTGTGTGCGTGCGTGCGTGCGTGCGTGCGTGCGTGCGTGCGTGCGTGCGTGCGTGCGCGTGCGGCTCCTCCTCCGAGCCCAAAGCTACATCCGTCAGTCAGCCGTGATGGCAGGCAGAGCAAACGGGCCGGGACAGAGCGGGGATTATAAGGCAGCCTGGTGTTTCCACTGGGGTCTCCCCTGCTGGGCTACATGGTGCAAGCTCCCTTTGTCTGCCGTTAACCCGTTAAATCCCGTGGAAGAGCCCTTTCAGAAATGTGTCACACACCCCGGGGGGGCATTTTGTGTGGAATAATGATCTTAAAGGGGTTACACAGCATTGCCACTGATTCCATCCCCTCAAACCCCCCCCCCCCACCACCACCCTCCCCTCACCCCCTGCCCCACCCCTCGTCACCCCCCAGCACACACATTCATTTGTTTCCCGGGGTGCTCGCGCTCCCCGTTATTGACGACCCTTGTTTTAAGTTCTTTTAAGTACGCCTCCCGACCGCCTCCTCCGAGGCAAAGGGGATGTGCCAACTGTTGTCACGTTCAGCTCCAAACGTCCATCTCCATCTTTTGTTTTTTTTCCCCCCAGACGTAGTTAGAACAACCGTCGACGGGCAGCCCGTCTGAGCGCGTGGTCGGCGACCACGTCCCCCGACCCGCGTGTGCGTCTCTATGTGCCACGGGACAGAGATAGAGAGCGCGCGCGAGCGCTGGAAATGTTGTGGGTTCGCTGGGAGAAAGTGTAATTATGCTGCGGTAATGCCCTCCGTGATTAATGATGTGGGCCCCTGAAACCGAACCATCGGGCCAATGGCAAATTACCGCCACAAAAATAAGCCGTGACGTGAACAGGTCAGCGAGGCCAGAGCACAAAATGTCTCTCCGTGTGTGTGTGCATATATATATATATATATATACAGTGTGTGAGCAAATGGGGAACGAGCTCTAGTAACCCAATTAGCGTCGGTCCACTGTCACGGGCCGGCTCCGTCCGCCCCAGCGCCGCAGCCACGCAAGAAGCACGTCCGGCTGGCATTTTCGGAGTGGAGTCGGAACGTCCACATCTCGGGAGGGAGACGCCGACCTTGCGCCGACGGGCGCCAAACATTCATCCCGTCTGACCCGATCCTGGTCTGAGGAGCTCGGGGAAAAAGCTGCTTCCTGAAGGGTCTCCCGAGCACAACAGAGTCGAGTTCACGTCACTTGTCGAAGACCGACTGCGCCACATTTGATGAGTTCTGCGCAGCCCCGCCGACCCCCACAACACACACGCGCACCCGCCCTTCTTGCGTGGAGAGCACTTGACTCGTACCCAAATTGAACTCTTTACGCACTCGCACTCTCGTAGGGGAAGATAATGCCTTTTTGTAGCCAAACTGCAATCGAGTATTTCACTGCGAGCGGGGCTCTTAAAGTGGCAGCAATCAGGCATTCTTGTGGTTATGAATCAACATTTGGAGACGCCCGGGCTGGTGCTGTACACATGACAACTATGCAATTATTTGCCAGCGTACGAAGACACTTGGCGGAAAAATACGCCCCCCCCCCCCACACACACACACCCGTTACAACAAAGTCACTGCCAGAGTGTTGCCAAGAAAGAGAGCGCGAAGGCATTTCGCGTTCCTCAAACGCGCAAGAGATCACCGAGAAAGTGGAAATGAACCGTTTTGCTATTTCCGAGTGCGGAGAGTGATATGGACAGAGCGGAATGGAAGCCGAGCGAAAGTAGACAGAATTCGGGCAGAATAGGAGCGGTGCAGGTGTCCACGCCTGAACCGGAGGTTCTTTGTTTTTGTTTCTCTTTCGCCGAAACCTGCGCTCGCGTCACGCCTGGGCATCGCTGGCCGGCGGATAGAGAGCTACCTGTCAGGGCGTCACGCCACGCTGATCATTGCTCACGTTACGACAGCGATTTTTGTTTCGCTGTTGTCGTTTCTTTTTTTCCCGTTGTTGTTTTTCGCTCACTCATTTGTACGGCTCAAAAAAACGGACTTTCACACTTGTCAGCACACCTTGAAGGGCCATCTCCGCAGATCCCCCCCTCCCTCTCCTCCCCCTCCTCCTCCTCCTCCTCCTCCTAGTCCTCCTCCTCCTCCTCCGCGCGTACGTCGGAACGATCAAAACACGACGGTGCGGCTAACCCGGCCGACGTCACTGCTCGTTCACACGGCTAATTAATGACCCGTTAAATGCACGGCCCCCGGTTTCCTATAAGTACGAGTCTGAAGTGTGTGTGTGTGTGTGTGTGTGTGTGTGTGTGTGTGTGTGCGCGCGGCCCGGCATCAATCACATGAAAGCCGGAGAAGAGGGCCCCATTCTTTTTTAATAACAATAAATCAAAGCGCGCGCGTTGCCATCTCTGCGAGAGGAAGATAATCAAAAGCAGAGCGAGAGATGGCCAAACATCATGTCTAATGTCCCAACAAACTGAGGATCAACTGTTTCCAATTAGGATTACAAAGACACATGCAGAAAATAGAATGAACCCATCCACCCCGTTTCCTTCTGCACACACACACACACACACACACACACACACACACACACACACACACACGCTCGCTCGCAGACACACACACACACACACACATGTAAATATTTCAAGAGGCATGTTTGCTGTTCTTTCAAGGGGAAGAAAAAAGATCTAAATTGAAACGGTGAATCTTATGAATGGCCCCGCATTTATGTCATTTTTCTCGCGAGGAGGATGCGGGGAGGAAGGGCCGGCTCTCGCACAAAGCCCTGTGCGCCGTTGTCCACGTCGGTTTTCTTTTCTCACTCTCTCTCACTGCCGTTTAATCCAGTCACATCGGCCTCCCTAAGCAGGTGAAGTCAGCCAAAGACTTTCCCACGGTCTGAGAGCAAATCCAACGCCCCGAGCCCTTCCTGAGGGCCGGCCATCTGTCCGTTCTGTTTGGAGTGTTAGGGGGTAAAGCGTCAGCTGCATGACCAAATTCAACGTTCCAACACACCCCTCCTTCATGAAGAAAAGCCCAAAGCATCCATTCAAGCCGGTGCACGCACCCACACACTCACACACACACGCGCGCGCACACACACACACACACACGAACACACGCGCAGCTTGTGCCCAAACACAAACAAATCAACACACAAACAGGGAGATGTGACTCCTCACATTTGACAGATTTGCAATCCAAAGCACTTACACGCAAGCTGTTATTGCAACAATTATGCACAGTTTGCCACAAATGATCTGCTAAAAACCTGCCCATAAATGCCGACATCCTTCCCAGGTTGCAGCTCTCTCTAATTCCCTAATTAAAAACGTTTGTTAAAAAACAAATAACAGATCGCGTCCCTTTCCTTTTCCTTTCCTTTTTTAAAATCTTTTTTCGGTTCACGGCTCGAAGCACCAAAAGTTGCAGGTTGGGGGGACGCTCATTAAGACGATATTTCTGCCGCCCGACAAAAGGGCTCCGGCGCATAAACCTTGACCTTTGCTCCCTCCGAAGATAAATCATCTGTGCCGCTGACCCCCGCGGAAACAATGCAATCTCCACACAAAAGCGGCAGAAAACGTGGACCCGGCAAATTCGAGAGAAATCTGAATAAAAAACAAAACAAAACAACAACGACGACAACCAAAAAAATTCTTACTTTGGATCGGGATTTGCCGGGATCATGTGACGCATTTCTCCCTTTCTCCCGGCACATGCTGCCGCCCCCCCAATCCCGAAGCGTCCCCCCCCCCCCCCTTTGCTCTGCTCTTTTTTTTTTTTTCTTTTTTGCTCGCCCTTCCTCTCCTCCCTCCTCGGGAACCGACGCGCTATCATTTTCATTTTCCCCTCTCCGAAAGGGCGGCCGCGCCGCTGGTGGACGTGGTCCTCGCTCCCCCGGCCCTGACGCATCTTTAAAATGCGTGACATTGCCTCTGTGGGAGCATGAGAACGGAGCTTCCTCAATGGCAGGGTCCCCATACCCGGCCCGTAACCATGGAAGCAGATGCCTGCCCTCCCGGCCCTCCTTACCTCCTGTCGATCGCAGGCTGTGAGCTGCTTCGCCAGTGAAAAGAGGCTGTGCCTGCCTTTCTCCTCGCTCTGACCGAACTTGCCCCGCTCCTCAAAAGGAGCCATTGAGCAGGTCACTGGTCTAGACTTGTTTGCACGGTCCAGGGAGCAGCCTTGATGTAACCCTTGCTCTCCTCTCTCTCTCTTTCTCTCTCCGCCTGCCACACCAGCCGCCCAGCGACTGCAGACTGTGGAGGGGTGGCGGGGGGGTGGGGGGGTGGGGGGGACATTGGAGACGTGGATTTGAAAAGGAGCCCCGTCCGATTTTGCCATTGTGCCTTTTCATTCATCGATCGAATGAATATCGAACCTTCTGTCCCTGCGTGTGTGAAACGGATAGCTTAGCAAGCATTTTTTCCCCCCCCCCCTCTCTCTCTCTCTCTCTCGCCCTCTCTCTCTCCCTTCCCAGGTCTGTGTTGTGGGCCCAGAGCTGTGATTTATGTTCTCAGAAATTGTAAGAATGTCATTTTCTGTCCCGCACAGTCTTTTTTTTTTTCTGCTTAGTTTAATTTCACTCTGCTCAAGACATTTTGAAATGTAATTCATACAGAAATTATCTGTTTGACTTAATCATCCATTTTAGTATTTATGAGGTAAATGTATAAATTGTGTCCACTGAATTAATTGATTTCTAAAGACAAAAAAAAACTACAACAGTTGAAAAATGAGCATCTGATATATGGACCAATCAGACATGTTTAGGTACTATATATATGTATATATATACACTATACATATATATATATATCTATTACATTTGAATTACATCAAAAATGTATTTGAATCTTTTTATTATCTTTTATTATTATCTTGTATTATGTTTATAAACACTTTACTCCGATGAGAAGACAGCCAGTAATACAGATAAAAAATACCTAAGGCTGATTTCTAACACTTGCTATTTTTGGTTTGAAATACTGGTAGGAATTGTTTAAAAAATGTCAGAATTAATTTCCATAATATTTATATAACATTTAATAAATATATAACATTTAATAAATATGCGTCATTTTGTGGCATTTTTCTAACCCAAATGAACTGTTTATAATGGGCCGACAAAACAGAAATCACCACAATCGTCGCAACGAATACAAACAGTGAAGAGCATTTTTCTCATCCTGGCAATCCACGGCCCTCAGTCCGGTCCAAGTCTCATTTCGGGGCTGCTCAAATTCACTTTGTTTGCATTAGCATTAAGTGTGTGTGCGTGTTTATCTATCGACCCCCTGCAGCGCATGCTTATGGGAGGGGGGGGGGGCGTACGCGCGTAGGACGGGGCTGTGGAGGAGAGGCGGGCAGGCCACAGCCTCCATGGCAGCCCCACAGTGAAAGGTGAGACGATCAATGTCAACATATCAATATTGTCCGGCCGGGAGAGCGGGCCACGCAAAAGAGGAAAAAAAAAAGCAGAATATTTATTCCGCCTCGTTCATAGAGGCAAACACGTGGCGTTGTTAAATCAGCAACGGGAACAGCGGAGGGGAAGAGCAAAGCCGATCCGCTTCGGTTTCACCATTCACCTTAAAAAAATCGTAAATTCAACAGAAGAAACGTGACAATCCCGTCCGTAAATACGCATCCACAATATTAGTGAAACGTATGAATTCAGCTCGACAAAAAAAAAATGTTCTGTAATTTAACTCCGGTGTATTCTACAATAATAAATCGACTGGACTGTGCTCCAGTTCAGAGCAGGGCATGTGTCCCGAATGAGCAGAGGGACGAGTGATAAAGATTAGGAACGTGCGACTTTTTGAAAGAGCAGCGGCCCGAAGAGGAAAGACAAAACGGAAAAAAAGAAAGGAGCAGTTATGGCTTCCATACTCCGTGTGACAAGTTGCTACGCAGGGGCCAATCCGAGGGGGCAGACGGAGGGGGGGGGTGGGGGGGGGGGGGGACAAAACGGGGCAGAAAATGAGCAAATTCAAAGGCAGAGGAAGGAAAGCAAAGGAACCAGTGAAGTAAGAAGGGCGAGGGCATTGTGTCCGCACAACAATCGGGGACTGCTCCCACAGTGAGTCCCGGGCCGGCCTCCTCGAAAACACTGCTACCACCACAAGCCACATCCAAACAGCAGAAAACCAAAGAGGGCTCCAGCAGGAGGTCTGCTCCTGGTTAAGGAGAATGTGTCTTTATGTGAAAATAAATACGGCCGAGGCAGCCCGGTGGATAAACAGCAGTAAAGCCTCAAACACTTCCACATCGGTGTTTCATTACTGGGAGCTTTCTGCGATTAAAACGTTGCGGCGTTTTCAATCCGAGAAACAAATCCTCACAAACACCGAGTCGTATAATATTTGTATTGTACTTAATGCAGAACTCCCAATATCTGATGGGGGGGGGGGGGGGGCTGAAATCCAGACGTGCGTGGAAATTCATCCCTCTATTACCATTTCATGTTCCTGTTTTGATGAGGAATTGTAGCGAAAATAACAGGGAGAACGTCGGGAAAATTGGAGGAAATGAAAAAAAGCGTTCGGTAAAACGCTTTCAGAATGGGAGTGAAATCGAGAGCGGTGCGAGCATCGTCGGTGAGAAATGAGGGCGCAGATGTGCTAAGGGCAAATGTGGAGTGTTGAAAACAGAACCGGCTGATATGAGCAAGAACAATGGCGGGGATGGGGTGGGGGTGCGGTGGTGGTGGTGGTGGGGGGGGGGTGCAGATGGGGGGGGGGGGGGGGGGGGGGGGGAGGGGGGGTGTCTCGTCTGAAGCCACATACAACACACCGACGGGGACGGGCCAGCCAAACCTACCACAAAGACACACTCCACCTTCCTGTCTGAAATTATACACCGCCGCCAGCTACCAGCACTGTCCTGCTCGCCACACTTCACACACACACACACACACACACACGCACACACACACACACACAGACACACTGCGGCTGTTTAATTTTTTTACGTTTTTCTGGAAACGTTTTTCACATGCCCGAATAAAAATGAAAACACAACAAATGCAAAAGGGCTCGTCATTTTTCATTAACTTTGCCTTTGATCGAGCGCAGTTTGGCTGCGTACAGCTATTAAGAGGATAACAAAGAGCAGTGTTGGATTTCTCTGCCCCTCGCACACACACAAACACACACGCGCACGCACGCGCGCACACACACACAGCAACAACAGCTTTGGCAGATGTTCCCTGGGACATACAAGCAAAGCAGCATCTCATCATCACCATCTTCCTGCCTGGAAACAGTGGCAGCTGAATGCCAAGTGCAGCTCCAGCACGTCTGCACACACTGCTGCAGAGACATGACCCAGCATCAGCACACACACACACACACACACACACACACACACACACACACACACACACACACACACACACACACATCATTACAAGGCAGCGAAGCCAAACAAATACAAGCCAGCGTTTACAAGAGATGAGAAGTTACAGCTCCGCTCTCTCATTTCCAGATTTTCTTTTTTTTTTTAACCCTTCGTGAAAGGAGATCGGGACGGACAGTCAGGCTCCAGCCTCGAGGTGACATGTTCGTTTTAGGGTTAGCTTGACCCAGCTGAGATAACTGCTAAGAGTCTGAACGCTGTTATATGTGAGAATTAGAGGCTGTCAACAAACCTAAACCAATACAATTCAGGTTTTAGGTTGCAGGGATGTTTTCTTTATTTCTTTATAAAAGGGCTGCAATTCCGGCATATTTTTAGCCTTTTATATTAAAACAAATTTGCTTTGCAAAATAATAATAAGACAAAATTATCAAACACAAAAAATAGAAACCTAATGTCATGTCAGTTTTTTTACAAATGGTACAGAGCGTCTAATTATGACAGATAAAAATATCATTTTAAAAGGCAAAAGTCAAGCAAGCCCATATGCCCACAGCACAAGTCAGTGTAACACACACACACACACACACACACACACACACACACACACAGTGTTTGAAAGTGTCAGAGTTGAACTAACTCTGGCACCATAACTCACGAGCTGTTGTCCCTTCCCAGGGCCACAAAGGCGAGTGTCCATGTGTGTCCCTACCCCGAGGTCAAGCCCATGCTGCAGCACAAAACACAGAGGGCATCCTAATCTCCTAACACCCCCCCCCCCCCCACACCCCCCACCCCCCTCAGAGTCTGGACCGGCTCAAAATCCACAACACTGAGCACATCCAAAAACATCCTCACAACATTATCTGGCTCATGCTGTCACAATGAATTTGGTAGCATTTACGACATTGTTTTTGGAACATGGTTCCGTGATTTACGATTTACCATAACCTGACAAATTTGTCAGATAGAATTTGTTTAGCCTGATGACCCTGTTGATCACAAAAGTGTGACGATTGTGTGTGTGTGTGTGTGTGTGTGTCAGAGACAGCGAGGCCGCGGCCGAGGCTCACAGCCTCGCTGTCTCTGAAGTCAAACATTAGGCTTTCCAAGGTGCTTTAGAAGGTGATTTGGAACAAAGGGTCCCTCACCATAACCACTACTCAAAGCACACTTTAATTAGGTGGAGAGCAACAAATCCTGCCCATTCAGTGGCTGGACACTTGTCGTGCTGGAGTGGAGTGTATGGATGGTGAAAGACTCCCCGTCATAACACTAGAGGAGTGTCCCCCCCCCCCCCCCCCCAAACCCCCTCCCTCACAAAGACACACACTGATTCACTAATGCCTGTGTGTTAACAAGCCCATCGTCTGCTTCTCTAACTCATTGTCTCTTGAATGGCTGTTAATGGAGAGACAAAACACACACACACACACACACACACACTGAGGCCCTTTAAAAGCAATTTAGAGAGACTCCACGCATACGCCTGTGTATTCAGGGACAAAGTGTGATTCTTCAGGTTGTCAGATATTGCACTTTGACAGCGCTCCCAAAGTTTGGGAACAGAATTAAACTTTTTATTTTTAAATCAAGGTGAAATGATGGAGAGAGCAATCCTTGCAAGGTAAATTCACCGGACAATTACACTGTGCAATTCAAGATTTAAAAACATTTGATGTTCAACTAAAAATGCATCAGTGCAAAAAAAAAAAAAAAAAGGAGTGAAATGCTGCTGTTACATATGCAAAGGTAATTCCTGTTAACTCTTTGGAATAAACTCTATTCTGTTTTGTACTATTTTTATGTTTGCCATTTGATCAAATTAAATAACAAAATTAAATAACTAAATTTTTTTTTACTTACAGCTTTCCCTTAATGCATTACGCCTTGTGTTTTTTTTTTCTATTTTGCTAAATACTCCAATCACTATTATTGAGCATTTTCGCAACAAGGTTTGGAAAGTAAAAGGAGGACGAGCTGTCGCTAAATTAATTAAAACTCTACAGGCACACTGTTGTCGACTGTCCGGACGCATGAAAGACAAAGTGACTTAGACCGGGGTTGAATTTGGGTGGTGGGCTCTAATCCTGAAGGACAAAACCAGAATATCCACCGAGACAAATCTTGTTTGATGGATCCCTGCTGCTAGATCCAGCCGCAGCAGTCCAGTCTGGGAGGCCCATTGTAGCAGGGACATTCGAGAAGGAAGCGCACTCACAATTTATTAGCAACAGCACTTTTCAAATGGCGTATTATTTCACAGACAGCATGGTAAATGGCAAATGATCCTAATCCCGCTCAGGTCCGCGCATTGTGGCGCAATTTTAATAGCCTTGTTGCGGTGTGTATCAGCTGAAAACAAAACCACAAAAAAAAGTCGAGCCTGGCCAGTGTTTTGGGTTTTGTCTTTTAAATTGCTGTTAATTTATTAATATTTGTATGTCTCTCAGAGAAATTCTAATCTCCTTTAAAATGCAGCTATTCTTACAAATGTCTAAATTGTGTAATATAATTTTCCTTTTAGCCCAAACATATAACAGCTGAATTAAATTGTGACACGGAATTAAATAATCCAATTTCTGGTTATTTATTATTATTATTATCATTATTATTATTATTATTGCGTCATCTTCTGGCCAGATCGACAATAAAATCTGTCTGTTTTAAAACAAACAGGCAAAAAAGCAAAACAAAAAAAACAAAATAAAAACAAAATAAAACAAAGCAAAGAAAAGACGAGATGAAGCCTCCCTCGCACGGCGGAGGGATTTTCGTCGTGGAGGTGAGTGGAGATGGCTTTGGTGGGCAGGAGAGGGAAGTGAGGGTTAACAAAAAAGAAGAAAAGCTGTGGGGAGAAAAAATAAAAAGCAGAGCGTAACACCGGCGTCTCCCTGGGATTTAGGGTGGCTGTCTGTGTATGTGTCAGACAGAGACAGTGACAGAGAATAAGGCAGCGCTCAGTGTTCCCAAGTGCTCAAGTGTATCTAATTGTGAGTGCAATTATGAGCATCTGCCTTTTCCATCTTTAGCCTAAGCGAATCACACGTGTGTGTGTGTGTGTGTGTGTGCTGCAGCTGAATATGTGCCGGGCTCTCAGCTCTGCGGTCTGAGCGCAGAGGCCGGCCAGTGCCTTTAAGCCGGCTCTGGGTCAGTCCAAACACTGGCAGCTATTCATGGCCAGATCAAGTTGATGTGAGACTCTGTCCCTCCTCTGCCCTCTATTTCCATATGAATGTGGAATATGCTAAAGGGGAGGAAAAAAAAACAAGCACGATGCTTATCCCAGGGAGCCACTGCAGGGGGACGAAAACACACACACAAAAACACACACACACACACACACAAACACACACAAACACACATACATTTGCAAGGAAAAGTCGACATCTTCCCCGAATGGCAAATCATGAGAAATCATTTTATCAGGAGAATATTCAGATTGCATCGTAATAAAAAGGGGAAAGGCAGACTTCACACACACACACACACACACACACACCCAAACACTCTCTCTCTCTCTCCTATCGAGGCATGTTCAAATCCAGACGTGATCAGTGGTGCTCTAAATCTAGCAGTCTAGAAATCCACACATACACACACACACACACACACACACACCATCATCTCAGCCAGCCCGTATAAAGGGTTTAGCCAGACAAAGGGTTTCGCCCTGAAAGACAAACAGCAGGAAGCAAGGCGACGGCAATGAACGTGATGCACACACACGCATGTTGGAGCGAGCGTGACGCCGCGCCGGAGGAGCAGAACCTGAGCCGGACCTAAGCAGCCACGAGAGAAGTGAACAAATAGCAAGAGGCGTGCATACCCTGGACGTGCTGTCTCCTCCCCAACCCCTCGTGGTACCCGTGGCAGGGCCCGGAGCTGAAGCTGGGCCAGCACCAGCGCCGACGCCACGCACGTCACGTGCCTGTACATGTGTCCCCCCACACACACACACACGCACACACGCACACACACACACACACAGACGCGGGCCTCCCAACGCGCACACAGTGTCGCACGCTCCCATTGTTCCGCTCCATCGTTTGGCCGGAGACAGACCCCGGTCCTAGTCTGGCTGCTTTAAAGGTGGGCTCACACCCAGACCAATGAGGCCCGCTATCACCGGGAGGGATGAGAGTGGGGAGGGAAGGGAGGGAGGGAGGGAGGGGAGGGGAGAAGGAGACCCCCGAAATGGGGAGGGGGGAGAGCTCAGTCTGCTGGGTTCATATCTACCCCTCAACACACCACATTTTGAGGACCCGTGTGTGTGTGTGTGTGTGTGTGTGTGTGTATGTGCAGCCAAGGACACACACACACACACACACACAATTTATATCAAAGGACCTTATCAGATTTACTGCTCTATGAAATAGCAGGCAATAGCAGACACTCACTTTATTTAAATATATCTGACACAGAATAAATATTGGTGGAGGTCCCGGCCAAAATGTATTCATTTTCTTTCGGTTATCTGCTCTCCGGTTATCACATCGATTTTTATAGATATTGCAGGCAATCAGTGGGAGAAGAATTTGAATGCAAAAAACAAAACAAAAAAGGAACCCAGACCTGTCTTATAAGGTATAGTAATGAGATGAGAACAAAACTGCTTCGTTTAATTGAGGAGGGCAGCTTTTCGTACTTCGTGCCTGAAAACAACGGCAGTTTGGGTTCGTGATGATTTGTGGTTTTCAAATTCGGCACGGCACGCTTTCGTGCCTGATTTGATATTCTCACTCGTAACACTTTCGGCTGGGGAGTGGCTGGGGAGCCGACTTCAAACAGCACAAAGGTTCCCACAAGATGTCGTTCCACCGCCGCGCCACCGGTTACGAAACCGAAGGAGGGGCACGTTTCAGTCCACGGATGTGAAGGCCCGCGTGCCAGTTAAATTCGTGCGTTTCTGTGAGGCAAACGGCAACAAACTGCGCGAGCCATGTCGGAAACTGCCCGCCTCTCCGGCCCTGGTCACAAAAGCGGCCAAACAAACAAACAAACAAACGTATCCTTACTCCGCGACACAGAGGACGCCAAGCAGCCCTCTGTTTTGCAAGAGCATCGCAGGGTAATTGCATTATGACCGTCCCACGTGCGAGTAACTGCGTTAATGCAAATGCGGTGGGTGACATCCAGTCCCTTGCCAAAGCGACTGCTTGTCCTCAGACTCTGGGCCCGCTACGGGGTCCAACTCTGCAACTCTTTCACAGCGGTCAGAGTCCTCATTATTACGAATCGTGGGGGAAATCCACCCCTGCTAATGGGTCAGATGGATTTTACTAATGTGGAGAGAGCCACACAGGCGATATTTGGTAGGACCAGTCACTGTGAGCCCCCCCCCCCCCCCCCCCCCCCCACACACACACACACACACACACACACACACTGATGACATCCAACAAAATTCGGCCTAAGCTCCGTGTCAGCAGAGCGACACTTCCAGCGAATAGAACTTCCGCCATGCCTCGGTGAACCGGACGCTGTTTCCAAATAAAAAAAACAACATCCGGCCCTTGCTTAATGTAACACGCGGCGGTGATTCATTGGCTGCGTGCGGACACCGGCCCGGCCTGGTCACCGTCATCCCCCGGTGCCAGCCACCTGCGCGCCGGCCCTCCTGTATTTACGTTCCCACCATCACAAAAGCGGGATCTCCACCAGATCGCGCCGCCTTATCTACAAAGGGGCCGCTCACTCCGGGTCCGGGTTCAAAAAAGTTACAAGAGGCTCGGATTAAAAACCGCTGGATCTCGGTGCAAGATCTCTAAGCAGAATCAAAGAGAAAAGCAGGAACCCCATAGAAAGGACGGTGGGTCTTTTTTTTTGGGGGGGGGGGACAAAAAAAAAGATGGAAGACAGACTCAGATTTTGTCCTCCTTTTGGACGGCGTCCCACTGGGCTGCTCTGCTCTGGCCTGCACCGGACTGAGTCATAGTGTGCGACCTTCTCCAGCGGCACGCCGGCCTCTGCCAGCTACACAAACAGCGAGAGGGAACATGACATCACCCCTCTATCATCCGCCTAGATACACTTGAGGCCCGCGGTTCAGCAGGTTCAAAATGCTCCGATGCAGATGGAGGCTAATGTTAACCCCGCCGAGGCACGGAGAGAGAGAGAGAGAGAGAGGGAAAGAGAGAGAGAGAGCCTCGGCGGCCTAGCGGGGCAGGCACGCGGCGCTGCCTCCTGCCCCCTCCTCTTCACACCTCGCGCTGCCTCTTCAAGGTAAGTCTCGGTGTGTGCCCCGCGTGTGTGTGTGTGTGTGTGTGTGTGCGTGAACGACGTTCAAAGCGCTTTATTCATTGCGCTAGAAAAAGCGTACTTCCTGTCCAGAAGAAGCTCGACTTTCCCCCTAAGCGCCGGCCTCGCTTAAGGGACGTCGAGGGCGTTTAAAAGGAGATGCCGTTACACTGGAGTCTGGAGCATACATATATATATATTTTAACCAGACCCTAATAAACTGGTGACAGAGGCAGACAGGCAGACAGACAGACAGACATAAATTTGCTGGACACCGGCGCACAGGGGGGGAGCCTCTGCAGGCATGCGGAGGATGATCCTCTCAGAGACCGCGGCCACTGTAATAAGTGTGACAAGCCTGAGCAGGAGTAAACAGGAGACTCACATCTTTCCTCCTACCAGCCCCCCCCACCCCCCTCCCCCTCCCCGGGCGGACCCAGACAGGAGACATCAATTCCCCCTTGCAATCACCTCGTCTCCATTCAAACAGATTTCATTACACCCCGGCGCGACATCGCACCCTTCGGCGGCTAACATGCGGAAATGATTTCAGAGTTTGTCTTCCCAAAAGGAAAAAAAAAAAAGAGACCCCGGACTTGACAGTCGGAAAAAGGTAAACAAGTGTAGTGCTTTTTTCTTCCCCCCCCCCCCTCTAAAGGGTCGTCCTCAAAAATGAGGTGTCATTATCACAACGTAAAACTGTCACGGCCCGAGTAGCGCATTATTCAATTCACCTACAGCGTATGAAATGGCGCTTTCTGACAGGGTAAATACAATCTTGTCCGGCTGAGGCCTGAACGAGGGCCAGTTGGAAGGAGGAGAGGGACAGGGAGAGGGAAAAAAAAAACAGTGGTCCTCCATGCGGCCCGCAATCTATTCATTGCTCCCGTTTAATTTCTTTTGGGTGCATAATCCTTTCAGTTTCAATGGCAAATTTAACAGTCCCCAAGGCCCGAGCACCAGACTGGTCAATACAAAACCAGACAACTAATTACTGAGCGCTCCACACTCTCCTCTGCGCCCTCCTCCCTTCTTCCACCCTTTTTTTCCTCTCCCTCATTCCCTCCCTCTCCCTCTCCCTCTCCCTCTCCCTCTCCCTCTCCCTCTCTCCGGCAGCTGTGGGGTTCATGTACACAAGAGCAGCAGTCAGGCAGTATTAGGTTTCCACTTCCCAGATCTCCCTTAAAAGCCTGTCCCATAATGGCCCTTCAGTCACACAAACACGCATAGGGTTTCATACGAGAGAGAAAAAAAAAAAGAAAGAAAAAAAGCACACGCAGTTGGGACGACCACATGCGAGCATATACATTCGCTCCGCAGATTCCTAAAATAGAGCCCGGCCTGCATTTGTCTGCTGGATTTTCTAGTTTTCGGGTTTCTCCAGGGGCATTTTCTAACTCGTGGGGTAAAACCTTGCTTTGGTTTTCATCGGAGTCCGAGTGGCTAAACCTACCAAAGCTAAACCTACACGTTTACGGCGGCACGGCGATATCATAACGTGGGGCAGTTAACCAGTGGCTTTAAGGGCGTGTAATTACCACGTAATTGACGACTTGTTTTCCAGTAATAAATTGGAGCACAACCCGACAGGCTGTTGGGACAATAAAAAATGCTAAAAGCTGACCCGAGCACCGGAGTGGCTCGCGGCACACACTCAAAAAAAAGGTCCATGAATCAATTAGCAACTATTGTAAACATCAGTTCATCTCTTTCACCATGGTAGGAAGCAAAATGTAAAAAGAAGCTGCATCCTGCCTGCATCCCGCAGTGTCAAGCGTCAATGGTCTATCATAGCAAAGGGAACGTCGAGAGAATATTATTTTATAATAAGAGGATACTGGCCTGGATTGGCCTGTTCCAATCCAGTGCTTTGGGAGATGTGATGGTAAATTCACTGGATGGGCAATCCGTTGATTTGGTTAAACCCCAGTCGAAAATTATTTATTATGACACCTAACCAAATGTTAGGGGGTCACATATATTTGTACAATTAAAAAACTGGGGGGTACATTGCAGAATTGGAAAAAAGTCCAATTGTTTCAACTGCAATTGCTGGTTATTCATTTGAACCCTGGTGCACGGTAACACTGTGCAGGAGGAAGCTGATAACTGGCTTCTCCAAAGACAAAGCCTGACGCTGGTGTCCATGGACGGAGAGCGCCCGTGCTCCGGCCAAATGTGGACGCAGCAGTTGCAGGAGATGCAGGCATATGGTCAGAGGAGCCTCGGCCGACCCTTCCGGGGGTGGGGGTGTGTGGGGGGCGTGGGGGGGGGGCAGATGAGAACGAACTTATCCCGCGCCTCCCACGAGTGAGCACCCCGGGCTGCGACAATGATAACACGGTCATGATAGCGCGCTGGCGTTCGGGGTGCTCCGCGGCCTTCCCCTCCGCAAACACGCGCCCCTCTCCAGGCTTTGATCACGACCCGCTGCACACAGCGACTCAGCACTGCCCCTAATTTGCTGATGGCTTTAAAAAAAGTCCCTCCGTTAAGATCACTTCCCTCGGATAATGGGAAGAGTTTGGCCCCCCCTGTGACCTGCGCGGAGTGTCCTTTGTCTCACCGGCTAATGTTTGCCTTGGCCCATTGTGTCTGCATTACCCGGCGCCCTCCACCCCTCCTTGCAGCGCGGCTTTGACGCGACAACCCCACCGCAGCACTGGGCTGCCATCAAAGAGGAAATGCTAAATGTATGGAGGCCATTTCCCCGTGTGCCCCTGAGCCCCGGATAGGCTCCCCTCCCCCTCCCGTGACCCCCCCCCCACCCCCCCTCCTACCCCCCCCCCCCCCCACCCCCCACCCCCCACCCCTCCCCAAATGTGGAGGTTGGGATGTTAAAGAAGCCAAGCTGTTTAAAATGGTGCAGGGAGTCATGTGGCTATAAAACAGTGGGCCCGCACCCCCCTTCGCTGGCAAACAAGGAGAATGAGCTCCTGTCGGCTCAAAGACAAGGAGACAAATTGCCTATGATCTCTTGACCTGAGAGACAGGCAACCGTCCAAAGTGGATGATCCTGAAATTGATGGACCAAAATATTAGAATAAAAATGGACAAATATGCAAATGACAGGCTTCAGTGCGCAAGGATCAGCACTTTAAAAACAGGATGCTTAAATAGCAAGAGCCAGCGGGAGGCCTGTTCTTACCATCCTTCCTCTTTCCACTTTCTTTCTTTCTTGCTCCCTTTCATTCTCCCTTCCCTCTTTTCTCTCGGTGTCTGTCTTTCTTCCTTCTCTCTCTTTCTGTTTTGCATCAGCGAAGACAGCTGGATAAGAAATGGATGATCGGTAAGGGGACACACAGGCTCCATCACAGACATGACATCACCCTGCTTTACAACCAATCCACCGGGGGGCAACTTATTTAAAAGTCAATGCCGAGCGTCAGCCCCCTGAAAACGAGCCGTTTGTGATATCTTGTTTTATGCTATATCGCTTGAAGTTGGGGGAGCAACATGGTATTCCACTTATCCCGATTCATATGGTAGCGATAGAACTGTGACCATCGGTATTGATTCATTACAGAGAACAATAAACGGCCAACATCTGTGTTATTTTCTGCTAGCGGGGCCTGAGACTTGGCTCAAGTCATTAATAATTCAAATGGAGGCTGACTTATGATGCATATCATCTGTCATCATTACCTTAGTGTTGAGTGACGTCCCGCATCCATCTGCCCTTGGTTTTTTTTACTAATCAAAGCATGCAGCCATGCTAATGAGCCATACTGTCATTCCTGTCTCTCACCGCAGCAACACTTCACCAAGTTGACTCCGGGACTTCCACGGAATACATTTCCATGCCAAGCCCGCAGGTCTACGGTTTTAAGATGCATGCGGACATGATTGCAGGTATCGGTTTGGACAATGGCAGCCCACGGGGCGGTGATAGACAGATTGCATCTGCATCTCTGTGGAGATCACCTGCTGTCTGGCTTCAAACTGGAGCCGCTCCACGGAGGCAGCTCGTTAAATACGTCAACTTAAGTAAGTGACTGACGAAGACACAGCACGACATGTCCGACCCGCCATGGATGCAAGCTTTACAGTGTAAATAAATGCAGCAGAAGTTTCGAGTCACTCGGAAATTAGAGAGGAAGAGAGTTTACAGAAACTTCTGTCCGGGCATAGGTGAACAATCTTTGCTCAGGCTCATTATTTCTTACAGTTTTACAGTATTTTTGGAAAAACAAGGAAGCGAGACGGTTCTCCGTCCCTTCAGTTTTCTACCCAATTAACCGCAGAGGAGCGAGACGCCGAGAGGAAAGCCCTGTGAAGACGCACGACGCGATCTTTTGGTCCGGAGGAGGCAACTCGGCTCCCGGGCGGAACAAAACTGCGGCGACGAGGAGTGACAGGGCGACTGCGACTCCTTCCCCGCGACGCGCCTCCGTCTCGTGAATCACAAAGTCGGCCACTGGCGGACACAAGTGAGCCATCCAAATGCGGCGGGGGCCTGCTGCTTGGGGCTTCTCGTGGTGGGAACCCTCTCGGGTTTTTACTAGCAAGACCTTCTCTATAAGCTACCCTCCCACGATTGGTACCTGTCATATCATCCCTTCCGCATACCCGTGTCCCCTCGTACCCGTTCTGTCCCGGAGCTTGTCGGTCCAAAAGTTCTCGCTCTGAAGGGGGAAAACCAAAGATTCCTGCAACAGAAAGTCCCTTGGCCCAAGCCGGGGAGGTCAACAACGGAGTGGCCGCTCATTGCGTTTACATGCACTTTGGTAATTCGATCACGGGCCGAGTAAGGTAATACCGGGATTATTGCAACTGTCATGCAAACATCTTAACGAAATTATCTTGCTTGCATTAAGGCTGTGATCGGAGCAAGCGCAACTCAATTTGCAGAGATGGATTACTCATCGATCCTTCAAATGACTCTGGACACGCACAGTGTACACAACACTATAGCCCGGGCCACAAAAGTCAGCGGCGGTGGGGGAAGTCAAACGCGCATTTGCAAGAAACTGGGTTCTGCCCTGAGCTCAAACCGACCGGTGTGTGGAGTAAATTTAGAGTTTTTGCTTTTGGTTTCCTATCCACGGCGTCCCCCCCCCCCCCCGCAAGTTCTTATTTATGTTAACTCGCAAACAGCCGGTGCGGAGTGGAGGAAGTGCGGCGGATATGGCACGAGTCGCAATTTAATGTTCCCTCCGACCCAAGTAAAAGTTTCCTATAAAAGCACGCACCTCAGGGTAAATGATGTAGATTCTCTCCTGGTTGAGTGACAGAAAAGGAAACCACCTCCCATTTCCTGGAGCAGCCAGACCCTGGCCGCTCTCTGAGTTTTCTGTTTCCATCCTGAATGCCACCTCTGTCATTCACATGGCAGCGGCGGGCTCACAACTAATAAATCACTCCGGCTAAGTGAGCTTTTCCTTTCACTGCTCGCAAACAACCAGGCTAATTTATAACCAGGAGAGGAACGGGGGGAGAGGCTAAAATTGGCCGTGGAGGTCAGGCGGGTTATTTGACGACACGTCCTGTCTGGCACGAAGAAGGACTCTATGGCTACGATCGTCCCCAGATGAGCGCGATTGATAAATGAAGCAGTAAATGTCGTCCAGATTCAAATAATCCCGGCTCCCTGGTGAGGGGATGAACTGGGCGGCGCCAGCTGACATCATGGTAGCCCTCAAGACAAGTCCTGAGGCACCTGTCGTGCTACAACCTTTACTATGATATATGAAGATGACTAAGACGAACGTCAATCTTTCGATTGGGTTTGTTCAAATGTGACTCAAGGACAAAAGTTTTGAAATTCTGTATAAAGCTGTTTTGTTGTTCACAAATTAAGAATATATTGTGCTGAGCAGGCAGATTACGTTTCCCTGCTTCGTCATGGGGCTGAAACTGCAGCACAGGCCGACCGGGAGTACGACCTCTTGACGGCAACTTCGTGAGCCCTCATTATGGAGAGGTTCTCGACTCCATTAGACTGCGACCCAAAACTGCCAGAAATAGTGCGGCGGATTGTGCGTAATTATAACGCGCAGGGAAATTCGACAAAGGCTCAGACGAGCAGCGAGGAACGGCGGGCCAGGGACACCCACCATTTGAAACGCGCCGCGGATCCCCAGCCCTCTCGGATCGCGCTTCAACCCGCGCAGTTCAGTTGGGACGCATTATTCCCGCGTTACCCGGGATGTCTAATGAATGGGGGGGGGGGGGGGGGGGGGGGGGGGGGCAAGGGAGGCGCGGAGTGAGTCAGGCACAGAGAGAGAGAGGGGAGGGGAGGGAGAGGGAGGGAGAGGGAGGGTGAGGGAGGGTGAGGGAGGGAGAGGGAGAGAGAGAGAGAGAGAGAGAGGGAGGGAGAGAGAGAGAGAGAGAGAGAGAGGGAGAGAGGGAGAGAGGGAGAGAGGGAGAGAGAGAGAGAGGGGAGGCAGGGATTCTGGTTTCACCCACAGCCAGGTCAAAAAAAAACAAAACAAAACAAAAAAAAAAAAAAAAAAAAACAAAACAAAAAAAAAAACAAAACAAAGCCCCAAACTGCCGATGAACCGTCGGGGCGAGGCGCGTAAATCGCGGCCCTCAAGTTCAAAAGCTTTCCAGAGAGGAGCTCGCTCCCTCTCACTCGCCTCATCCCCTCCACTTGAAAGCCCCGGTCCTTCAAGGGGACGGCCGTGGGACTTTTAAGCGTGAAGAGAGCCCCTTGCGGTTCGCACGTTTTGCACGTTTGCCGGGGACTTAACGTGTCAGGGGGGCGAGGGCCGTCTGAGACAATGAAGCGCGTTGTCATTTCTCGGACGTTTCGGGTTTTTTTCATGAAGATTTCTGAGGGGGTGAACGAGCAGCAGGTCACCCTTTCAACCGCACCGCACGAATCACTTATGACTTACAGGGAACAATGATCAGCGTCACCTGCGCCGCACACCATATCAACTACCATTGTTAGAAACACCACAGTGTCTTTTTTGCCAGATCCTCGCTGCTAGTTCCCCCGCTCCACATATCGCCTCCATTCATCACATAAAGGAGTTATTCAGTCGGCCGGCAGTCACGCATTAGCCTCCACTGGCAGCAGCCTCTACCGTGACCCGTCTCCAAATTCTACGGTTTGCCAGGGCACGGCGTGAACTGGCGGTCCTGAAGTTTCGGCCCGACCCCCCTCAGCTGAAGTGAAGCCCGGAATAGCACCGGGCGCCACTTTACGCTCCCGTGGTGTCCTATCTGTGAACACGATCACGAGAGACGAACCTCGCTGGACGAGAGCGCGGATCAGTCCAAACCGGGCCGAGCCTCCAGGACTCAGAGCCCGTGAGACGGCCCATCGGTTTCGTCAGCCACAAGTCAAAAGCCCCCGTGACGAATCTCCCTTGATCCCGTCGAAACGCGGGGCGGTTTCCACGTTCCGCCGAGGCAGACACATGTTTCACAGTGTCACAGTGAAAAAAGGAAGAAAAGTTTGCAGAGCCATTGTGTTGCCCGGGCCGAGTGCCATTCTCTTTGACCCCTTCCAGATCCCCCACCCCCCCCCGCAGTCGGCCTCCACTCCACCTCCCTTCTTAACTCTACCTTGACCCTCTAAACTCGGTGCAAATTCGAACGCACCGAGCCCCTTTCATCGCCGGGGTGCACCGTGGCTACGAATTCTCATCCTGGAGGCACAATGAGAAGGGAGTGGAAGAAAAGAAGCAGGGAAAAGAGGCCAACAGTAGAAGACAAAAAAAAAACTCCAAATAGGCAACGTATGAATCAAACGCATGGGGAGATCAAACACACTGCTGAGAATTTTGAGAGCACGCAGGCTACAACTTTCAAAAAGTGCTCGCAGATCAAACACACTGCTGAGAATTTTGAGAGCACGCAGGCTACAAACTTTCAATAAAGTGCTCGCAGGGGGAAAAGGAGAAGCACTCACCACAGAGATCCCGACAATCCGAGCCCAAGAATGACAGATTCCTCTCTTGTCTATCTCCGATCCACTTCCATTTTTCTGAGCTTCCATATTGTTCCCCCACCCCCCTTCCGAGAGAGCAGAAAGCAGAGAGAGAGAGAGAGAGAGAGAGAGGGAAGAGGAGTGAG
>CM055204.1:2612666-2664096 GCA_029224185.1 Karalla daura
GAAGGGAGAACATAGGCGGTATGTGTTGATATCCGTCCAGAGGCTGGCGGCCAACTGTTTGTGTGTGTGTGTGTGTGTGTGTGTGTGTGTGTGTGTGTGTGTGTGTGTGTGTGGAGGCCCACCTGCTGATGGCCTGCTCCTCGTCGGTGATGCCCGTCTCCCTGAACGCCCGGTTGGACTCCTCCAGGCTGAGGGCGATGGCCCTCTGCAGGTCATCCTTGTCGTCCCCGGTCAGGTCGATCACATCTGAGCCGGAGGGGGGGGGGGGGGGGGGAACGAACAGTTTCGGTTTCTACGCATTTCAGAAGTCGAGGTCAGCATCCTAAGAATCCCAAGGGCTAAGCTAATCTTTTCAGTGGCGGGAGGCGGCGGCGGCGGCGGCGGCTCACTCGTGTCGGCCTGGCTGCCCACGCTGATGTATCTGTCGCTGGCCACCTGGGACGTCTGGTAGTACGTGGCCTCATCCTGCTGCGGCACCTTGGCGTTCTTCTCCGTCAGGAAGGCCACCGCCTCGGCCAGGTCCCCGTTGCTCACCTGCGGGCGGCAGAGGAGGACCAAAAGCGTGACCGTGACGCGCGTGCGTGCATGTGCGTGTGTGTGTGTGTGTGGATTGAGCTTCTCTCCTGTGATAGGGTGGCGCGTGCGGGCTTGGTTTGCGGCCGTACCTGCAGGGCCTGCTGGAGAAGCTGAACGTCTGTGGTGCCCGTCACCTCCCTCAACTGGTTCAGTAGCGTCTGCTGGTGCTGCGGAGGGGGAGGGGGGGGGAGGGAGGGACCGGGACACGGGTAAAGCACGGGAAAAGAGGGTCGGAAATGGGATGGAAGCAATGCCAGGGCACAGTCTGTAGAGCAGGGGTGTCCAACTGATTCCACAGAGGGCCGTGTGGCTGCAGGTTTTTGCTCCAACCAGGCAGCAACACGCCTGACTTGACCCTTTCAATGAACTGATCTCAACCTTCAGACAGCCGATTGGTCAAACCGTGTACTCTTGGATTGGTTGGAGCAAAAACCTGCAGCCACACGGCCCTCTGTGGAATCAGTTCGACACCCCTGCTGTAGAGTATCATTGTCAACTACGTTACGCGTTAGCTCCTGCGTCAAACGGCGACGTCCGGCGGCGGCCGTTCCGAGGCCGACGGCGTCCGGCTTGGGTTGGTGTCAGACCCAGCTGACACCAACGCAGCACCCACAACACACTCTGCCAGCCGCGCGGGGGGGGGGGCTCGTGTCAACGCGCCGGGAACAATGGGGGAAGAGCACTCGACGTCAGCGTCCGGAGGGCCCTCGACGCCGCCTCGGACGTGACCTCCGGAGTACGGTAAAACTGCACGAGAGCAGTTGGGAAGTAACGAGAGGCGGGCACGATCGCGATAAACGAGCAGACGGACCGGAAGACGAGCCTCTCCAGGGAAAACGCAATGATTTGCGGGGCTTTAGGGGACTTAGGTCGACTTATTCACACGACGGTTGCTTGAGAGTGAGAGATGCGGGGGACGGGCCGGGTCGGGCAGCTCCGTTTGCAACAGCGTCCCGGGGCCCTCGGAGCCTCCCATCCCGTGGCGGTCGCTGCGGGGGCGAGTAAACAAGACCCCGACTGTTGCGCCCGGCCGGAGAGTGACGGACGCAGGTTCGCCGGGGAGGGGGGGGGTGTTGGCGAGAGGAGCCACACCTGTGACAGATACGGGCCAAGTCGACCACAAGAACGGTCACAGAGAGAGAGAGAGAGAGACACGCACGCACACACACACACACACACACACACTCATCTCCATGTGACGCGGCGGTCATCGCCCGTTCGGAGGTGGCCCGTGAGTAACGCCACACGGTTCCGAGCGTGGCCTGGCAGCCGGAGACGGGCCCGGGGCATTCCCCCTCGATCTGCTATCGGGTGGTCGTGGAGATGCACGCAACAACAAGGGGCACAGGTCCCCCCCCCCCCCCCCCCCCCCAAACAAATCGCAGAGGACCGAAGCCTTCAATATCTAAGCGTGTCCGCTTTATTTTGGACTTCTGCTTGTTGCATCCAGTTCCGCGATGGAAATCACCGGTTTCTGTGCGAAACGGCATTGCACAGCCCGTAAATGACAGGAAGAGAAGAGAAACTGGCGCATTTCTATGCTAGGTTTGCACGCCGCAATAACTTCAAGAGCTGAACACAGCACGGGCAGAAAAGGGGCCGCGAGTGCGTACGACACCGAAGTTGTCCACAGGGTGCATCGTAGAGGTTTGCACCGACTGGACCGTTATCGCGGTTCACCCCCCCCCACGACGCGTCAGACCGCATATGCGTCACGGGGGCTACTTTGAAGTTTGACGCACGGGCGGAAGCGTTTCCTCCTGCCCGCGCCTCGGACCGGCCCCCCGCCCCCCGCTACGGGCTCGGCGAGACGCCGCGTCTGACCCCCCCGACCCCAACCCCAACCCCAACCCCGACCCCAACCCCAACTCCACTCCGCAGCCCGCTACACCGACGACGCTGTCATTACGTAACCGTTATGCCGAGCGATCTCTCCCGGTTTCGCTCGGGCACCGGCGCGGCATCGCCTCCCCGAGCGCTTACGTAACGATGCCGGTCCCACAGAAGCGAGAGGCCGGGCGGCGGGACGGACCGAGCCCGCGGAGCCCACCACGGGACCCTCAGACATTCGGGTGTAAGCTTATAGCGCGGCCGAGTGTGTGCGCGTGTGCGTGTGTGTGTGTGTGTTGTTGCCATCAGCCGCTCGGGCTTGTCATCTGAGCGTCCGAGCAGCAGGCACGGCAGTGATTCCACCCCCCCCCCCCCCCCCCCCCTCTCCTCTCCTCTCCCCGCTGGCACCGCACTTTGTAAACAAAGCTATCACGTTAGTTATGCGATGACTAACCGGGGAAACATTCGCGCCTCGCCTCGCCTGTCCTCGGCGGACACCGGCTCGCGTCTCGGCCCGAGCCGCGCCGATGACCTAAACGAATCACGCCGCGCCAGGCGGCGAAACTAAAGCCGACGCTGGCCACTCGGCCTTGTTTATTTCTGTTGACGCCACAGTTAGCGCGGGATGCTAGCGGCGCTGGGGTGGGTGGGTTGGGTGGGGGGGGGGGGGGGCGAGGCGGGAGCGTGGCCCTAGTTGACGCATCCGAGGTCGCGGCTCACGTCGACGGGACCCGACGGGGGCGGAGGATGTTTGGGTCTCGCCACAACTTCGCACCGAAACGCCTGCTAACGGCCGCTAACCGCTAGCGACGCCTCGAAAGCCGCGCTAGCATCCCGACAGGCCCGGCTCCCACACGCTACCCCCGGGGGGGCTCCCAGAGTGGTTGACCACCGAGGAGGGGTCCCCCCCCCCCGGCACACACGGCGCGGGGTGAACGCAGCGTCGCCGCGGAGCGGGGCGGCGTCCGTCGCTCCGAGGCGGCAGGGCTGCGCTCCGGAGCGAGGCTAACGGCGGCTAGCCGCGGCGCTAAGCCTTACCTTCTGGGAGTGCTGCTGGAGGACGTTCTGCTCCACGGTCATGGCGGGTCCACCGCACGGGTCCCGGTCGGGGTTGGAAGCCGGGGGAGCGGAGCGCGGGCGGTGCTCGCGGAAGGCGCCGACTGCGGGCAGACGCTACGAGGTCCCCTCCTGATGCAGGGACATTCCCGGAGCCATGGCGGAGTGATCCCGCAGCTCGTCGGCAGGCATGAAAACAGTGATCTGAGGGACCGGCTCTGGGAGCGATTACTCACGTCTGTGCGCGCGCGGCGTTACGTGACGGGCCGGGGCTGGGCGCCGGGGCTGCCGTTGGAGACGGAGAACGCAACCGGAGAAGAAGACGCACGCCGAACCATTGGCGGATTCGTTGCCGTAAAACGTCACAACGTCGCAACGTTTTCATTGTTTTTATTCAGCACCGATGAGAATGAGATTCTGGCGCTGGCGTTAGAAATAAAAACTCGGACTCACGTTCAACATTTCTCGGGGGAAAAGGTGGTGTACTTGTGTACTGGAGATGATGTGAGAGTTCCTAGCATGGAGCATTCGATTTTATTTTATTCTTTTTTTTTTTTTAGCTGTAAACAGGCTTCACTCTTTATTTATTACTCGAATCGAAGGACAGACAAACAGCAACAACAACAACAGAAGACAGTTTTACAGAGCAGCTAATCTTTTTGTCCATAAAGCGACACTGTGACTTGAAAGGAGAAACCTGACGTGATGGTGCACTTCGATGCAACCTGGAGACGAAACACGCATTTTCAGGATCAGAATCAGATGCAACGTAGCAATTGTACGGCGAGGAATTCGCTTTGGTGACTGGTGCAGACAACGGGCAAGGTGGATGACATGAGAAATTATACATGCATCCAAGTGTGTGTATAGATATGTATATGTATACCATACCTTTATCTTCAGTCGCTCAGCATCCTGCAGTTTGCCCTCCAGGGGGTGCTATAACAACAGCACAAACCTGCCCACAAACCTTCCAGCCCACGATTTCGGCCTGCGTTGTATTCTTCCTTCTCATCGGTAATTTGTGTCCAGTGCTGACTCTGACTCCTTTCATTTAAACTTGAACATCATAACATGTTTGCCTGGTGTGCCCGAGAGTCACAAAACGAACGGGATATGAATGTAATTATGAATTTGCAAACCGCTAACAGCCATATTCCATCCCCAGACTGAGCCGAGCGACGTGCGTTTCAGGTGCATCTGGTGCATTGGGGGAAAGCTTTGATCGTTCATCTGGTCACAGACACCCCCCCCCCCCCCCCCCCCCCCCCCCGCCATGGTCACCGCGGTCACCACGGCGGCGCTGCTTACACTGTTGACAGCGTCACGACGGAGCCGGGCCCTGGCATCTGGGTCGATCGGCTGAGCGGCACAGGTTCTGCCATTTGTGGATGAAAGGGTGAAACCCGGCCGTCCGATGTCCGGCCCAATTATTTCAGACAGATGAAATGACGCCCGGCGCTCCAACGCCGGCCGCTCGAATTCCGTCAACTGCGACTAATCCAGCGCAAGTTGGAAGGGAGCGGCCCTCCCACACGGAACTGGGTCATCCCTTAGATGTTCAGGAATAGCATTGTTGTCATAGTTATAACTGAGGCAGTCGGCACGCTTTGTTAACGTGAACTGTGTCATCTAACTGGTACATATAAATATTAATGGGAACAGTCAGAACTTTGTTGTGCTATTGGGGGGGAATGGTTCAGCAGCAGCAGCAGCGAGGGCTTTGTGAATGATGGAGATTTTCCTACGCACGCACACACACACGCGCACACACACACACACACAGCTTGTTAAGATGATGCTTGAATTCGATTTTGGGTTTTATGGATATAAATATGGATACACATTCAATAGATGCCAGCGCATCCTGTGCCATAGTCATGGCTGTCTCTACCTATTGAATTCGGTGTTGTCGTTCAGCCCTTCTCCAGCAGGTGGCAATATATTTCTTCGGAGCGTGAACTTGCATAACGACAGACTTGCAGCGGCGGCAGCCGGAATGTCCGAAAGGAAATGAATCATGAAAATGATTCCACTTGGTAAATCAAATGGCATTATAAATCACAGAGTCTGTTTCCAAGTTTCCGGCGCTGCGCCTCCATCAATATTTCACACTTGTGTGTGCCGCTTGCTGAAATATTGACCGACCAGCGGGGTGCATGAAGGTTACCCCCCGGCAGCCCAGAGCAGCTCCTGAAAACAGCCCCCCCCCCCCCCCCCCCCCGGGTCTGAGCCGAGGCGTCGCGCTCCCCGGCAGGCAGGGCGGACGGGTCGGACGGATCCCGGGAGGCTGTCGGGGGGGGGGGAAATTGATTCATCAGGAAAATAAGTTGATGAATCAATTGGCAAAGTCTGGACAGATCCCCGGCCGACACGCCGACATGAGGAGCTCAGGCCCGTTTGTCGAGGGTTTCAGGATGAGCCCTCAAAGTGAGCCCGGGGGCCGCGTGGTTACAGCTTCATTCACACCAGGATCCCACCCCCGACCCCCCCACATGCACGCACGCACGCACGCAATCTCTCTCTCTCCCTCTCTCTCTCTCTCTCTCTCTCTCACACACACACACACACGCACGCACGCACACACACACCGTCCCCAATAATATTACGAGGCGAAGGTTAAACCGGCTGATCGAAACGTCCGTTTCCTGTCGCATAGATAACACCAGTGCACATCAAAGTCCCGTGTCCTCTCTTCTATCTTACATCTGTTTTGAATATCCCCCCCCCCCCCCATCTACATAAACTTAGTGTTTAAGGACATGGGCTTTTTGAGCCTGCGTTAGCCTCCTGCGTCTCTTTCTTTTCGACGCGCACGCCGAAGGAAACGCAGAAACACCACGCAGCTGTGGCTCGCGTCCGCCCTCGGTTACTCGCTTCACTCCAACTGCTTTGGATCGTCGGTCACACCTGTTGGGTAAGGAAAGGCAGACACGGAAAATGAACAGGCTGAAATATTAAGAGACGCAGAGCCTTTTCGCCCACCATTCTCTCCCTCTCTCTCTCTCTCTCTCTCTCTCTCTCTCTCTTTTAGCAAAGGTCAGCAAACGCGATATCCAGGCTGCCCCGCGCAGGGGTCCTCTCCAAACAGCCCAGGTTGGGCCGCGTCCATGAGAACGCTGGCTGTGTATACACATTATATTGCAACAGTGTTTTGGAAACAGGATCCTGAAGCGGCGTCCGCGCCCTCCCCCTCTGCGCTGCCCCCCTGAGTCTGTTTGTGCACTTGCCAGGTCTCACCCGCCGTCCACGTTTTGACTCCGGGGGGTTGTTTTTTTTCTTTTAGACAGACAGGCCAGGCCAGGCTCCAAGGCTGCGGACGGACACTGTAGGGTCATTGTGATTGAATCAATCCCTTTCATTAACCGAGGGCCTGCGGCAGTTGCGCGTCTCGGAATATGGCTGACAAAGCGTCATCCGTTATCGTCCACGCGCTCCGCGACGGACCATTGTGCCGGCCCCCCGCGAGAAATTGAGTTGTGATGTTTTTTAGGAGTATAGCAAAATGGCTTTGAGTCCAATTGAGTTGCCGCAGATGCTATGAAATCTGATCTAATCGTTGGGATCTCCTCATGGAGAGTCCGGTTTCTCCGAGCATACCGAAACTCAGCATCTTTTACCAATTCTCAACTTCACTGTGATTCCTGCGTCTCAAATCCTAACTCAATGAAGGGATCGCGCGTAGTTTCCCGTCTCGCAACCCAGCGCGGGGCCGCTTTTTGTCGGATTGTGTCGCGGACAGCGCGCGCGAATCGCGCCCATCGCAACCATTCGGCGAAATGCCTTCCAGAGAAAAGCAGGGCGGTCGATCGACGTATCAATCGAAGTCGGGCCCCGTCTCGCGGTCTGAGCCCAGAAGTCGTTTCCCCCGACGCCGCTGTTAGATTTCAGTGGTTTTCAACACCACATAAAACAATAGCCTACCTACCAAACTTCCCCATACTCATTTACTAAACATGATGACATCTACAGACATCAACAAGACCACCTTGATCAACCACCTTGATCAAAGAACTACCTTTTCACACATGATTAAATCATGCTCACAGTAGACCCAACCTTTCCTCCTCCCCATATTTTCCATTGATTCTTCTCTGAACTCCAATCCCCCTGAAGCAGATATAAAGATCTCGACCACCAACATTCCCTGAGAATTCTCCTGGACGTTGTGTTACATGATCCTGAGTGCCACTCTGTGATTATTGTACATGATTGCTCCTGTGAGATTCTCCAGTTGTTTGTTTTGTACGACCATTTGGACCAACTTTTTATGATTAAACCAACTAATCATCAAGCCGGCTTCCTCAAGTTCTTTCCTGAGTTTTTCTTTTATAACCACCGAAGGAAAAACCAAATTCTGCAACCAGCACCGTGATCCGGATCAGAAAGGAGGCGAATCTTCCAGTCAAAAACACAGCACAAATTCGCCAGAAGCTTTCACCGCCGACTCGTAGTTTCCCCCAAAACAGGATATTTATCTGTCGTCAAGGCGCGAACCCGTGAAAAAAAACCAACAACAAAAAAACGACGCGTCGTCCGAAAGCAATTTCTCTTCAGACTGAAGCGAGGGAGCGCACACATATGAGGCCCGGGCTCTCGCGGAGGCGAGATAAGCCCCGCGCTGCGCGGCCGGGGGAAATTACAGCGCCGCGTCGAGGTTCCGCCGTCCGACCCTCGCATTTAATATGGGAGGCGAACGCGGGCGTCCACCGCAGATGTCAATATGCGATACGCGCGGAGCAGAAACGCAGACGGGGCGCCGGGAGAGGCTCGGCCGCGGCGAGATGTAAGTCGGAGCACAATATCGGCGCGTTCTGCAGAAATAACAGAGCGCATTTAATCCTATACAACACCGATGATTGCGCCCCCCCCCCCCTCGCCCTCAGCTGTTCTCTCGGCCGGGCCGCAGCGCGAGCGTCGACCGCGTGACAGCGCAAGGGACGACGCCGTTCAAGGAACCCGCTGCGGCTGGACGGGGCGCGTCCTGACAAGGCGTTTTCCGATTTTCGAGGTTCTCTGCTTCTCATGGAGAAGCGCCCGCCAGTGACACGAAATCATCTGTGTTTGTCGCGGTCTCGCCGCCCGGGCTAAGGGTGGCCCCCCCCGAGCCGGAGCGAGTCCGTTTGAATGTCCGACACGTTCCCCGGACGTCATCTGCAACGCACACAGCAAATCCCGTCCGAGGTCTCTTTGTCCGCCTCGTCCGGTTTGTTTCGCGAGGCACTTCGTAGCGTCTCCTAGAGCTCCTAGAACACATAAATACGGTGGAACACGTGCATTGTCCCCGTCGTATCACAATACAACGGAGCCACCACCCGGATGTTCGGCAGTACACTTACCACTCTGATTGCGTGGGGGTGCGGCAATGGGCTGACAGGAAGGCCATTGATTTTTTTTTTTCAGGTGTTTGGTGAGAAGAGGCACATGAATACAGGCCGGGCCTGTGGAGCGGGTGATGAGATCAAACTCAATCGGAATTGAGCTTTTCGTCATGTGAGACTCCTGGCACCTAAACGGCAGTTACAATGCAGGCAATACAGAGAGGAGGGTGGAAGGGAAGGGAAACAAAACGAGTACTGCATGTCAGCAAGCAAGAGTGTATTCATTGTATGAATATGAAACGTGCAGGTGTAAACCATACAACATATCGATATATACAAAAATGTACAGACATTACACTACATGGGGATTTAGCTTGGACACTGGAACATACTGATGTGCCCTCTTCATATGTTACTTAATGGCTCACATGAACGCTGCCACTGTTTTTGCAGCGTGTTAGGAGTGGTTCAAGGTCCCTCTGAGATGTAACTAAATCCCGTCTGGATGCCAAATGCAGCTCTCTACTTTTCTGCTGCTTGACTTCACACCGAGTGGAACATCGGAGCGCAAGCTCAACAGAGTTAAATTTGGCATGCTTCGTCCTAAATGGGCCTTAGCCCCCGCAGCACAAAGTTCACATCCCAAGCTGGTCTTAGCCAGACTGGTTGACACCGAGCTGCCCTTTCTCATTCTAGCGGGGATTTTGAGAAATGTTTACTCGAAAAGTTCATGACCCCGGAGGATCGACCACAGAGTCATCACTTGTGATGAAACATACAGGATGTTAGCGGTTAAATGCGTTTTGCTGAGGACGAGCTTTTTCGCATGCTCGAGTCAGAATTTGGTGAGAGGATCCCTTCACAAAGCCTTCGCTTGTTCCAAACTTAGATGACGCGGGGGTCAGAGACGGGTCAAGAGTGAAATTCATCATGCCTGAAACTGTCGCTGAGCGCGGCGGGGGGAATCGCCTCTGGTCCCGGGGAATCAAAACCATCAGACGCGCGACACGCACTTCTGTAAAAAGACTTAGCGAAGGCTCGCTTCCTCTCCTGGCGAGGTCTGGCAGACAGGAGATTGACTGCTGCTCTCCCCCCAGCCGGTTTGTAAAACATTTACCCTTGCGCTTGTCCGACATGGCAAATATCATCCGTGTTCTTTCAGTGTCAGCCAAGATCCTTCAAGCTGACAGGCCGAACTGCGGACCGCGGGGACTCTCACTCATCATGAATATTACATCGAGTCTGTTTACATGCCTGCACATGGCCACCGATGAAGAACAGCGTCTCGGAGAGCGTCGACTCTTAAAAGTGAGTCATTGTGCTTCACTCTTGTACCTAACACCCAATAGGCTCACTGCTGAAGTAGGCAGCCATTAGTCATTTGTGACTAATTACCGCCCCATGCAGAATAGGAGGCCATGGGAAGCATACTGGGTCAAGAGGCTATCAGGCATAAAAGGAAAGAAAGGGCTTAGGCCGTTGCGCCACTTGTCATATTTACACAAAACATTAGAAAGGTCTGAATGTAATGCCGGGGAGGGGAAGGGGAAGGAAGGTGGGAGGTGCCGGTGGTGTGTGGTTTGTGTGTGTGTGTGTGTGTGTGTGTGTGTGTGTATGCAAGAAGAGGGAGGGTAGATGGGGTGGAGAGCAGGGAGGGAGGGGGCAGGGGGGAAGGGGGGTGCCACAGCTGCAGGCCAACAGTTGATCCTGTCCCGGGAAACGGGATCAGCCAGGTCAGGGCAGGGGGGTGGGGGGGGGGTGGGGGTGGGGGGTGGGGTCGGCAGGGGTGGGGGAGCATAAGGTCGTGACCCACGGGGGTTAAGAAACAGACTTCACAAGGAGGTACATCTTCAAACGCAAGGGCTGCGCTGGGGGAACCGGTATAAGGTTGGGAAAATAAACCAACCTGACCTCCTTTCTCGGCGCAGAGTTTCCCCCCAGGTGTTTGCTTTAACCTCTTTATTGTTGTCTGACTGGAGGGGCTCGCTCACTCACGCTCATCCAGGCACAGGAGAAGAGGTGCCTTCGCACTCGATGTATATATAACGTTCCGTCGCCGCGACTCGCCGAATGGCGTCACGAGGCCCGTAAAATGCGAATTACAAAGCGTGAGTGAGTCACTCTGTGTGTGTGTGTGCGTGTGCGTTTACGTAACGTGTGAGGTCGGGCCCGTGTGCTCAGAGTTCACACACCGGCACGGGAGGAGGGCGATCGAACATCTGTGGGCGCGTTTAGCGCACCAATAGCCGCGACAACGGAGTGTCGGAGCGTCCCCCAACCCCTCGCGCCTTTTGAATGGCGCGTGCACTCCCACGTAGACCCTCGACCAAGCGCATTAAGTTGAGCCGTTCGCCGGGGGGAGTACGGCAGGAAATGGCTTGTTTCTGGAGGCCTCACGGCCCGCGAGACCCCCTTTTCGCGGGACTTCCGGGGCCCTGGCCCGTGCCGGGGGGCCGGGCGTGCGGCGTTCGCACCCTCTGGGGTCGGGAAATCAAGGAGGCCGCGGACAAGCGGGCCGATCGTCGAGTCCCGCACCTCGACCTCGGCTTAAACCTGGGACCCCCTCCCGTCGCGTCGGCCTCGGCTCGGGGGGAAAGCGAGGGGTCACCGGCGGTTCAGCCGCGATAAGGATCTTGAAATGGAGAAGTTCGCGGCGGGGGAAAGGTCGCGGGGAGTTTAGAGAGAGTGCAGCCGGTCATGGGGAGTATTAAATAAAAGGGGAAGTCAGGGCTGAGGAACTGCGCTGCGATTTCAAAAGTGCACGGCAGACAAAAAGCCGTCTGTTCGCCCACTTGGACTTCACAGTCGAACCCAGAGCAAGGGAAGTTGAGCTTGAACTCGTCTTCACCTTTGGGAAGTCTCACGCTACGGGCTGTTTCTCCGCGCAGCCAAGAAGGCGATCGCAGCGTGAGGCAACGTCCTGAAGAGAGCACGAGAATTAAGGTTTCTTCACGGACGCCACAATGAGATCTATTTGGGGTTCCCCGCACAGCAGATACGCGTTCCACATTGTGTGACACATCCCTGGGTATTGGGTGTACATCTGGTGACCTCCGCGTGTCCTCCCCCCCCCCCCCCCATTCAGTGTCTTTCCTGCCTTTGTTGAACGTCGGCGGCCGCGGCGAACGGCAGCCAAGTCAGGAGCAGAAGTTTCAGGGCAAATACAGGACATCCTCTCGCTCCACTTAAATGGAGCGCAGCCTTTGATTACACAAAGTGCCGCCTGGCTTTCATGTGCCCCTCCAGCAATAACAATAATAATCGGAATTGCGAGGCTGGATTGGGACGCCCGGCGTCCCAGTTTCCGTGCCGGTTGCTTCGGCCCGTGTTCAGAAAGGCGATCGCGCCCAGCATTTAGAACTAACCCTAACCCCTAACTCTAACCCTTACCCTAACCCCTAACCCCTAACCCTTACCCTAACCCTAACCCTAACCCCTAACCCCTAACCCTTACCTTAACCCTAACCCCTAACCCCTAACCCCTAACCCTTACCCTAACCCTAACCCTAACCCTTACCCTAACCCTAACCCTAACCCCTAACCCCTAACCCTAGCTGATGAAAACGCAATCACACATGCATTGTCGAGGCTAGTTACAGATACGCTAACACGTTCCACCGTAGCACCTATAGCGGACTGGGCCTCCTCTCAAGTGAAACGCCCCCGCCTCCTCGTGACGCACACGCGAGGGCAGCCCCCGTGCCGGACCGGAAGAAGAGGAACACATTCATAACTAGGTCATGCATTTTAGTACTTTATTTCCGAGATATCAGTGCAAATGAACACCAAAAAAATGAAAACATAAAAAAAAACAAAAAAAAAAACCGAAATCATGTCTCAGGTTTTCACATGAAAAAATGAAACACCTTTTTTTTTTTTCATATTCGCTGCTACAAATGTATTTCTTAGATGCACAATGCGGATCTATGATTGTACGTCAATCCCCCCCCCCCCCCCCTCCCCCCCTCCCACTACAGCCCCGGGCTCCTTCGCGGAGCCTTGTTAACCAGTAACAGAAAAGGGAAACCAAAAAAACAAAAAAACAAAAAAATCACAAAAATATTCAATGCACGTTTATTTTTCCACACATTTTTAATCGACTTGCTCAACAGCCTGTGGTTATTTAGGGACTGTTCATACTCTAAACGAACCTCTCTCTCTCTCTCTCTCTCTCTCTCTCTCTCTCGCTCGCTCTCTCTCTCTCTGTGATAAAAAAAAGACCTATTTTAAGACTTGACATTTTTCCCCCATCACCAGTAGGGATACACAGGTAGTTCCCATGCGTCTGCATGCAACAGGCAGCAGTGAGGAGAGTCAGACATTATTACACAACACAGCGCAGGATAGATTATCATTTACCACATAGAGACACATGCAAAGAACAAACCAACCGAAAAAAAGAGGAAAAAAAAAACAAAACGGGAAAAAAAAAAAGAGATGGGCTTCGCATCCTCTGCTCTTTATGTACACTTGTACGCATATAATTCATATTTACATATCAGGGCATTAAAAACTAGGGTAATATCTTTTCTTAAACATTACAAAATAGTCATCTTTCATACTGAAAGTACTATGTACACAAATATATTTAACCATTGTGAAAATGTATTAATCGAAGAAACGTACTCCATCAGTATGTATTAAAAAGATCACAAGACTAAATGGATAAAGCAGTGTGTGAGGTCAACGGAAAGAAAGAAAAAAAAATACAGTACAATCAAAAGAAGGAGCTAGATAACCAGATATCCCTCAAGACACCGACATGTCTTGGCGATTATTCGGGGGTGGGGTGGGGGGTGGTGTGGGGGGGGCAGGTACACATATACAGCTGCTTTGAAAACAAGTGATGTACCTGTGGTCTCCTCGTAGTCATGCAATTCTTTTGACATTTTTATGAGCTGAGACTGCCACAAAGAAAGATGCTCATAAACCACACAACAGTCAAGAAATGGTGAAAAAGAAAACCCCACAAACTGTCCTCAACAGATAACAATACTGACGTTTTTTTTTTTGCTTTTTTTTTTATCGTTACATGCCATTTAAATGATTCTGAGGAGGGAAGGCCAAGGACCCGGCTTCGACGGCGCAAACTCCGGGCGCCCCCTCTCGGCGAGATGGAAGACGGGAGACGCGTTTGGGTGCGCGCCACGAGAGAGAGCGCCGTGGATTCTACCCGGTGGAGGCGAGAGACGCCTCTCAGACGCCGCGAGCCTTCGAACCGTTGCTCCGGAAAGCCGTTTACGCGCGGTCGCTCAACCCGCGCGGGGCGCCGCGTCACCCATCTGCACGACGCGTCGCCCCGAGCTCGCACCGTCGAGTCCCGCCCCTTCAAGTTCGATCCAAACCCAAAAAAAGCGCAATTCAATGAGTTGTGAGCCTCCACTGACGCGTCCCAGAGCCACTTCCCCGCACCGGGGGGGGGGGGGGGGGGGCCCGCTACGGCACGACTATTGTTTTCAAGGTCCTCCTTTGAGTGGATCTGCCATGTGCACCGTTGTGACGGACCGGCGTGTCTGGCCCCCGGGATGACTGTATTTGGAATCTTATCTAAAATTGATGGGGCTTTGTCTGCCCGAAGACGCGCCGACGGAGGGGATAAGTAAATGTCCGCGAACGTTTCTGGAGTCGTCAATAATGAACGTCGCCTGGAATGTTCCTCCTGAATGTTTTATGGCGGGCAACAAAAGGGGACATGGAACGGCGATAACGTGCGCAATTTGGAGGCGAATAACGGGAGCGAACCAGGGCCGGTTTTTGCGAGGGGGGGTTCCCGAACGGACGAAATGAAATATGCGGTGCAAAACAATTACCGATGGGAAGGGCTGAATTTGTGACACTTTGTGTAGCTTTGTTTGATTCGATCACGCATTTTCTTAACGGCGACCTGTTTTGTACCATTCCATGACCTCGCTGTTCGAAATTGAGAAACCAATGCAAGTGTGCATCTGAAGTATACGTTTGGATTTCAACTTGCTCTGTTTGGCTAGAAAAAAAAACAAAACAAAACAAAACAAACAAACTTTTTTTTTTTTCCATCCTTCATTTGTCTCAACAAACCAATTTGGCAAGTCATTAAAAAAAGGAGAAGCGAAGAGTCAATGAACTGGATTCCGCTTTGTGTATTCCCGTAGTTGATACAACTTCTATTCGGATAACTGGCTCAGCCCCTGGCTCTCGTGGCTGTGCTTGTCGTTGTGGGTCGGCGATTGCGGCGCGGAGCTCAGGCCGTGTTCGTAGGCATGCATGTCACTGATTGGCTCCTCCTTCACTCGGATCACGGACTGGGTCCCCTCCGCCTGATCCCTCACCTCCTTCCTCAGCTGAATGCTGCCCTTCTGCAGCATGTAGTAGAGGATGGGGTTGGAGCGGGAGAGCCGCGGCGAGTCTAGGTTCGAGTCACAGCCCTCGTCCTCGTCGTTCTCCTGACCGCCCCACCGCACGGGACTCTCGGGCTCCTGCTTCACCAGGACGGGAGGGTCCCGTTTCTGGGCGACGGGCCACGGAGCGGGGTGGCGACTCCACGGGGGGCAGACGGGGCTGTCGCTCGAGGGGGGGGTGGGCAGTGGTCTGAGATTACTCGGGAGCCCTGAGTTTAGGGAGCCATGGGGGTGCCAGCTGGGCAGATGGAGGAAGCTGTGATTGTGGGAAGGCTGAGTGAGAATGCTGCCGTTGGCCTTGCCATTGGCTTGCAGAACGGAGGGACTGGGCGTCCCCCGGGGCTGCTGGGACAGCTCCTTCAGGCAGTTGTCGGAGAGCAGCAGCTGTTTGAGCACGTTGAAGCCGCGGCTCTCCCTGGTGAGAGGCTCACCCGGTGGGCTCCTGGGCGGGGCCTCCTCCTCCTTCAGGCTCCTCTGCTGCTCAGACTCCTCCTGGACAGCAGAGGAGGCGAAGATGAGTGTGTCGCCACCATCCGATGCTCTCGGAGAGCTAATATTGTTCAAACTCTCAGTCCGATCGGGGCAGAGGCGTCTCTTCTTCGGGCTGGGATAGTCCCTCTGCTCCTCTTTAACCTGCTTGGGCTGTGACTCAGCCTGCATTGCAGCCCTGGTGTAATAGGTGGCAGTCTGTTGCTTCAGCAACTGGCTGAGGAGGCCATATTTTGCTATGACCTCTGCGGGCCGTGGCTCTGTCTTATAGTCCTGCTGAGGGTCAGGGAGGGGGCTGCTTTTCTCATGACCACTGGGTCTCTTTCTGCCACCAGACTCCTCTGAGATGGCTGAGGACGGTCCCACCTCCTCTGTGATCTCTGTTTTGACCTTAATATCCAAAGGCGACCCGTTGGAGCTGTCGCAGATGATAGATGCACTGGGGCTCTTCTCGTAGCAACCCCCTGCTACCTCCACACCCCTCGCGCCGCTGCCTGCGGGCCGATCCTTGCGGCCAGCTGTGGTAGTTGTCGAACCCGTGCCTAGAAGTAGCTGCAGCACAGTGCGTCGCTCTAGAAGGTTCTCGATCTGTGAGGAAGGAGGGGAACCGTCCTTCTGGCTGAAGGGCGTGCCGCTGCCCGAGGGCCCGTCGGACAGGGGAGTGGTGGTGGTCCTATGGACCGGAGCATTGAGCCTCTCCAGGAGGGCGAGAGGCCTGCTGGCATCGAGCTCTTGGGCCGCCCCTTTGTTGGAGGGGATGGGTGGTGGAGAGGAAGTTGTGCCACACTGTGCCAGGTTCTGTAACAGTTTACTGGCACTGAAGGTGGGCTCGGAGGCCTTCTCAGCGGGGAAGGTTTTAGATTTACACAAATCCAGTGGACTGGATTGGACACTGGGGGAGGGGTAAGAGAACGGGGAGAGCGCGCTGCTAGGGTCGCGACCGAGTGGGTACAGTGGCTGGGATGGAGCTACAGGTCTGTCTATGGGGCTATTTGTCCTGGCCTCCTCCCAGGGGACCAGTCCCTTTGTCTGGCCACGAGACATGGTAGCCATAGTGATATCAAGTGGCAAGTCCTGGTTACCTACACTTTTATTAACCATCTCGTTATTTCTGCGCTCCAGTAGAAGCTGCATTAGTGTGACCTTGGGATGGGATTTCAGGTCTGGACTCGTTTCATGCTCCTTGTTGTGGGACACCTTTGATCCTGATGGCTCTGGCTTCCATTTATTTATTAAAGATTCTGTTAGTTTGTCCAAGGAAGACGTAGACATAGAGGAGGAGGAGGAGGACGAGGAAGTAGCAATAGAAACGGAGGACACAGCAGTAGAGGATGGTGAAAAGGTTGTGGTGGAGGGTTGGGCAGGGGCCTGAGGGGAGAATGCGGCCGGAGTGGAGGAAAACACTGTGGCGGAGGAAGACGGGGTGGAGGTAGAAGAGGAGAAGGAGGAGAAGGTGGCAGAGGGGATAGTAGTTTTGGGCACAGTGTCTTGTATGTTGGCCCTGCTTCTCATGGAGAGGTCTATGGGGGAGCAACTGGAGTAGGAGCTCTCTGCATCACTGCTGTCTTTGGCCAGGCTCCTCTCCTGGGTGGAGCACTCACTGTCCGACGTGACGGAGGAGGAGCCGCTGGGCGGCAGGATGCCACAGTTGTCCTCCAGGTGCCCGTTCTTGGTCAGCTGTTTCTGGTTGTTGTGGTTGTTGAGCAGCAGCAGCAGCAAGCTGCTGCACGTCTGCGGGGGACGTGCCGGACGGGAGTCAAAGCCCCGCTTCTCCCTGGGTGGCTGGCTGTGAGGGTGGTGTGGGGCATGTGGGGGAGTGGGTGGAGAGCTTTGGCTGTGGCCGCGCAGCACAGAGGGGCTCTGAGGGCTAGACAGGGCCGAGCGAGGGAGTGTTGTTGTTATTGTAGTCGTTGCTGTCATTCCATTTTGGGTTGTTAAGGAGCTTAGAGTGTCTGGGGCAGCGGGCAGAGTCCCTCCCACACTAGGTGGCCGCTTGTCCTGGCCGTGCTGCTGGTTCGCCATGGCAGCTAGTCTCTCACTGGCAGACCTTCCTGTGAGCTGGGCTTTGAGCGCGTGCTCCCGGGAGTACTGCTGAAGATGGGCCTCGCTGGACAGCAGCAGGGCCAGCTGACTGCAGGCCACACTGGGCTTTGGTGAAGGTGCCGGACTGGAGCGGATTTTCACCATGTTGGCCACGGCCTTCAGGCGCTCGGCGCAGGACACGGACTCCGCTGCAGTGGGGGCAGTGGGGGGCGTGGCGCTGTGCGCAGAGCGGGGAGACTCTGGGGGCCTGTCCTGGCTGTGCCCTCGCCGACTGTAAGGTGTGTTGCTGTGGTTCTGAAGTTTGCTCTTCCTCATGAGGCCCTTCAGGCGGCTCGACGCTGTCCCGTACACAGGAAGTGGCTCTTTGTCCGTGGGCGGAGCCTTGGAGGGAGAGGAGCACTCGCTCGGGGGTTTAGAAGAGTGCTGGGACATCGCCACGCTCTGAAGCCGTGAGCTGAATGACTGAAGCAAGGAGGCCAACAGCGTACTCTCCCCTGCATGTGGAGACCCCTCCATGGCTCCATTCTGCAGCCCGGCCCCCTGGCCATTCAGATCCACTGGGGGGGAACTCATCCGCTGGTTCCCGGGCTCATTCCAGGCTCCAGAGCGCAGCAGGCGTGCCTTCTTTAGGTGCTGCGTGGAACCCAGTGATGGCCCGTTGGTCCCAGCCTTGGGAGCTGTGGGGCCATGGCTGGGCAGTTGGAAGGGCCCGCCCACCTTGTCGCCCTGCTCCTGGTTGCTGTGGGCAGCCTCAGACCTTCCGCTTGCCGTGGCCCCAGGCCCGGCCACCACTGGATGCATCAGTAAACCTTCCAGATAAGTTAGAACAGCTGAATCCTTGTGTGTCTCAGGGCCAGGCTCCTCCCCATGAGTCATGTTCAATACTAGGATCCCCTTGTGTGGTTCAGCACTGCTACTGGGAAACAAATGTCCACTAGGTCATCTGGTTGACAGTGGTGTGCACTTCCTAAATACCAAAAAGAGGGCAGGGATTGGGACGGGGTGAGTCCGAAGGGGACTGACGGATGCTTTGGTGGGATGCGATCCCTCTCGGTCTGGGAAACAGTCAGAAATGGGGTGAAAAAGCAACCATGGTTGGAGGCAATCTGGGGCAGGTGGGCCTCCCAGGCATTGTTTTATGCCTTTACACACTGTAGGATCCCAGAAGGCCCAGCTCCAGGCTTATGTGAGCAGCAAGCAGCGCGTCAGCGGGATTTCACCACAAAGATGTTGACACATTCCGTGGCTGTGGATGTTTGGGATGTCTGTCCCGAGGCCTGGCTGTGGGTCTGTCAGTGGCGCCTTTCAGCTTTGCAGATCTCACATGGGGGACCTATGGGAGCGAGCGAGAGAGATAAAAGAGGGAGGGGATGGAGAGAGACGGTCGGGTGGGGGGAAAAAAGAGAGGAGAAAAAAGGAGAAACCGTGTGAGAAGCAGGGATTTGCACAGCACTATATCACATTCATTTCAGCACCTCGTCTGCCATCTCTGTTACTTAGCAACATTTCAGATTGACTGCACACGGCTCCTTCTCCTCTCTGCACTCTCCCCTTGCAGCCACCGAGCGGACGACAAATGTAGATTAGGCCTGATTGGATCCAAATTGAAAATTCAAGCCCACTACCTAGAAAACATTCAGGTCTTGAGCTGAAAGCCCCTCACAGCAATGTCTTTCAAAAGTGAAGAGCCTTGTGAGAGCTATGAATATTTTCTCATGCAGCTCGTCATTTCAGTGGATTATCCCGCCCCCACCCCACCGCCCCCCCACCCCCCACTGCTCCTTCTGCACTTGAGCAGCATCTCACACACCGCAGCCCTCGGTCTACCTAAAGCGGGAGCCACCCACGCACACGCACATGCAAGTTCGCATTCCAGCATCCGTGCCTCCAAGCAGGCGGAGGCACCGGCGGGAGGACACACACGGACGCAGACACCGTTCTGGTGGCTACGCGCTCTCTTTATTAGCCTCCGACCAGCTCTGGGTCGGCCGCGAAAGCTCCCCTGACCAGGAGCGAACGAGTAACGCGTCCACTTCCATCCAGCCGCGCTCATAGGTACGAGCGAAGGCGGCGAGGACACAGCCGGCAGTCTCCTCGACAGTGGAGCGTGCCTCTGTGCCTGCGCACTGAGAGAGGCGGGGGGAGGGCGAGGGGGAGGGGAGGCGGTTTAAGGATCAGGTGCGCCTGTCACACCGCAGCACTGTCAGGAGGGCAGCGTCGGTGACACCGGGGCTGAGCATTGTGCCAGTTGCCATGACGGTGTCAGCGGCGTTGCCCTGGGAGACCTCCGCTCTGAACCCTGTCAGCGTGGTTTCCGCGGATACAGGACACCTCCGACAGCCCTGGCCGCGTCCCGCAAAGGTTAATTAATACAGAGTTTCCACCTCGCCTCAGCTGTGTCCTCCTCCCCGACGCCGCCCTCGCCTTTGGCGCGCGCCCCGGGCGGGCCGCTGCCGCGGCGGGTCGGGCGGCGCTCGATGGCGACGGAGGGCCGCGGCGACCCGGGCCGGCGAAGGCTTCGCGGAGGGCCGAGGCGAGGGCCAAAAACGACAGGGCAGCAGGCTCCTAATCAGGCTGAAATCCGTCCCGGTGGCCGAGGTCCACAGGTTGTCGTGACAGCGGGGCCAACAAGGCGGCGCCTTGTAATGCTGCTCTGAATGGAGCGGGGCTCGGGAGCTGGATTTGCATGGCCCGGGGCGCAATTAGGTCTGAATATCTGCGTGAAAACAATGGGGCGGGTAACTTGCCACGGCCAGAAAACACTCCGCAGGTGGACGAGGCTCCCAAGGACCTGTGTGGAACCTGGGCAACAGATTGGCCCATCAGTGTGAATTACAGTTCCAGGCCGTTTTCAAACTGATGACCTAAATCTGACAACAATAAAAGCCAACCTGGTCATACTGGGCCATCTGACGTCTGCTGTCATGCTAATCTTAGATGCTCGGGATTAGGGCTATTCCTGCCCCCCCACCTCCCCCAGCGCCGAGCTTAACGCAATTAACAATAGAAGGTGCGTTTGATCAACGCGGCGTGTTCACGTTCGACGCAAAACAACCGGCGTGCCAGGACACCGCCCCCGGGCGCGATCGGGAAGGGAGGAGAGGGGCCCCGACAGGGTTTCAGCATGGGAAACGCTGCTAATCTCTCGCCGGCAGTGACCCTTTGGAATTACAGTCGACCTTGTCCGCGTTCTCGCCCCGAGAAACTCCGACGGGGAGCAGGCGGGGACGCCGCGACACCGGCCCGTACGGGTTGACGCCCTGGCGTCGAGCGCGGATAGCTCCTCAGACAAAGTGGAGGCCTTCGGGCTCTCGAGATGCATGTAGCGACAGAGGCGGTGTTCGGCTGCAGCAAGGGCAAGGAGAAATATGTGTTGGCCACGGTGACAGGACTCCGTTAACAAATAAATGACCTCAATGCGGGGAGAGCTGTCCTCTGTGCCCGGCCCCTAAAGCACACGGCCCTCCTCTCCCCCCTCTCTCTCAGACTGTGTGATGTGCATTACTATTACATTATCTCCCCCGGTGTGTGCATTGGAAATGACCTTACACATCTGTTAACGTGTCATCTCATTGGCGGCGGCACCCAAAAAGCCTGACCTCCAACACCCCCCTCCCCCACCATTTGGGACGCCACCGCCGCAACGAGCCGCTCTACGGTTTCTGTGGTGATTATCCATTATCCTTGACAATGTCAGCCAATGACAGAGCAGGCACCATTCTAAAGTGATTTTTGCCCCTACAGTCGCCCACGTACAGGCGAGAGGGAGGGCAAGTGATGGGGAGGAGTGAAAGCTCCATCATTCCCAGGCTGGTGGGCTCTTCATCCATTTCTCTCTCTCTCTCTCTCTCTCTCTCTCTCTGTCTGCGTTTCGCTCTTCTTGACAGGAACAGGAAAGGTCATCACACTCTCAGCCATTTCCTCAGATATGTTAAATTACCAGTAAGCCGGCATAACAATGTTCCCGGGCAGATGCCACAGATTAGATCTCAAAATACGACCCTCGTTCCACCCCCTGACCTCCAGATTTAGATCCCACATTGGACCCCTCCACTCTGCCGCCCACGGACACACAGGCACCCGCGCGAGTCGCCGCCAATTCAGCCATTTCTTCCCCCCCCCTTTTTTTTTTTAAATCTCAAAAAACAGAGCCCCTAAGTGACCTTCATTGTCAGGAATGGTAATCCATTTAAGCCATTTAAAATGTATGAGACCAAACAAAAGAATCAGAAAGGGGAAGAGCCAAAGGAGCGGCAGTTAAAGTCAAGGTCATTCGTGCCGCGAAGGCTTTTCCACTTGATGCAACAGCTGGTGTCCATGCGAAGCTCTGGGCGTTAATAAAAAGTGACAATGCTGCCCGAGCGGTGTGTATTACTAATGTCTGACACCAGCCTGGCAGATGTGCTCTCCCTGCATTTAAGGGGAGTCAAGGTTAAAGGAATTTAGAAGGAGAGGCGATGCCTAAACACTATTATATCATGTAATCTCCAGCCCCGGCTGCACACACTCAACGGGGTGGCTCGCTGACACACGCGGCGTGACCGCTATTTGTAAATTCAATATGGCCCGACGTGATTAAATGAGACGAAGCGCGGGCGGCCCGGACCAAACGCCGTCGTCGCCGGCCCCCGCGCGGGCGAGCGGGGGAGAGTTGCGTTGGGCGCTCCCCCGCTCACCTAGCGAGGGAGCGAGGTTGCAGCGAGGAGATGTGCTCCGCAGATAAGTCAATCAGGGACAGAACAACGGCGAAACGCAATACGGCGACACACGCACGCCCACACAATGAAAACTAGGGCACTCTGACCCACTTCTTGGGACGCATTGACCAAACAAGTCATGCATAGCACACGTGCCTCCGTGCGCGTACGCAGAAAGCGGCTGATGCGGTCCGCGTGGAGGGGACGAGATACGTAAATGCTGGAAATTCAGACCCCCCACACACACACACACGCACACACACACACACACTCCCCCTCCCCGTGTGAAGTAGCACAAGCGATCCACCGGGGAAAAGTCATCCTACCCGGAGCACCTCAGCGTGCAGGGACGACGCGATAGACGGCAGAAAGCTAACGTTTCAGACTCGGACTATATGGGACCGGAGGACGGAGGCGCTCGGCCCGCATCTGGCTCCTCAGACGGGGAGCGCGTGGGCGGATTTTTAACTTTTTAGCTCGTCAGTGCAAAGAGAGTTCCCGGGCCCGGAAGAGAGAGAGCACGGAGGAACTCGTGCACGCCGATGAGTCATCGGAGCCGCCCCGCAGCCCCCAGCTGACTGGCAGAGGACGCAGCCGAACTAGTCAGGCCCGGCGACGATGCCGGAGCATCGCTAGTCAGGCTAGTCAGGCCCGGCGACGATGCCCCCCCCTCGCCTCACCCACCCCGGGCTCGCATGGACGTGCTTGCGAAAGAGAAATATTTGCGTCGATAGTAAATATTTGTGCGCCACTCGGAAGACCCGCCCAAGGGCCATTTCCTGAGTGGCCGAAAATTACCGCGTCAATTAAAACACACACGCACGCACACACACACACACACACACGCACGCGCGCCCGCGCATGCCTTCTTAATGAGCCGTGGCCGCCATCAATCCACACCTGATTCACTTCTATGGCCGCTCGGAGGTAATCTCCCGCTCCCATCGTCTGTCCGAAACGGCGCTCATTTCTCTCCCCCCCCCCTCACCCCCCCCCCCCCCCCCCCCCCACCTCCCGAAAACAACACGCGTTTATCCACTTGTAAACACCGGCGCTGGAAATGGGAGCAGCTGATTGCCCCGCGGCCGGCGCGCCAAAGGGCCAAGGCCGGCCTCTGGAACACAGGCCGGGGCGGCTGCGTCTGAGGGGAAACGGGCCACTTTGCAACTGAGATCAAACGCCCCGCCGTCGGGCTGGTGCCCCAGAAGCCGGATGAAACCCTCGGCCTTTAATGAATCATTTCCATAATATCCTTGGCACCGGCCCCCACCCCCCCGAGAAGAACATTGCCGTGAGTCAGCAAGATGTCCGCCTTTATTGGGTTAAAAGAGGACTGTGTTGTTTTTTGGGGGTTTTTTTTAAGTGTGAATAATTTCGCACGGTCTGGAGCGACACGGCGCGTGACAGAGGTCCGAGCGACGCGAGGAGGAAGGGGACGCGTCTCCGGTGTCGCTTTGCCTTTTACGTAACGCTCCCGTTGACCCACTTTCTGCTTTTTCGAATCGCTCTGATGCTCCCGAGCGAGATTGGGGGACGATGTCACGGGGCACAACGGCCCGCGAAGGCACGATCCATTAAGAGTCCCCCCCCCCCCCCCCCCCGCAAAAAAAAACAAGAATACAGCCATGTTCGAAGCGACGCAATTAAGGAAGTCTTGAGAATCGATCGGGTGCCTATAATCCATTAGTCCATAAAGCAGATCTCTCGAGCAGCACGGGTCCAGCTGGCCAGGCCGAGGAGAGCACGTGCCAATGAACAGGAGACTTCAGTGAGCTCAGGTCCGCACCTGCCCACGACACTCGAAAAACACAGAGAAACCATCCTCTAAAAAGTGAACGAGAGTGTGGATTTGGCAATCGGTGCCCGAAATGCTATATGAGCGACGCGGTACGAGTAGCGGCGAGGCGCGGGTCGATTGCGCCGACAATCGCGACGACTTGAAACACTCAAGAGATGACGAACGCGCTCCAGCACAAGGCGAACAAAGCGTCGGCCCCTGGCTTTGCTCTACCGCAGCTTCATGGCCTTTACAAGGAAACAACACAACAAAAGCAAAAACAAAACGAGCAAAAACAAGCAACAGTATGTCTGTCCGCCCCACCCCACCCCCCACCGAAGGACCACCCTGCAACACCCCCCGTTACACAGCCCGGAGCGGGCCCAAGCGCCGCCTTTGGAAAGGCCACCTCAGCTCTACTACAAGCTACAAGCTCTTCCGGGCAAGAGGCGGGACAAAGCGAAACCGTCTCCAGTTATTCAGATCGGATAACTTCACCCGATTGCACCTGATATTATGGTGCCGTCGCCGCCCCCCGGGCCGAAAAACATCTTGTTCTTCTCTTTTCTACCCTAATTCCACGTCCGGGAACGGGATTGAGGAGCAGGGGCGAGGGACGATGGCGGCATCCGGGAGGCCGCCGTGAACGATCCTCTGGGTTTGGAGCTCAGCTCATCGAGACTCGGAACGCGAGCGGGGAAGAAAAGCCGGCCGCGCTGCTGCGGAATGAGGCGGAAACGCACGAGGAACGCGACGCCTTCGCAGCCGGCATGGAAACATCCACTTCCTTTTCCCCCCTTCAACGCATTACCACACTTTGACTGGAGGAGTCAACTCTCCGGCTGACCATTGTTCAGTTTTTAACACCATCCATTCATACAATAACATATAGTAATATATAGCACTACAGTGTAGAATTAAAGCATTCCAATTTTTGTTTTTGCTTACACTTAGATTCGCAATAGCGGGTCGTTGCTCTGCTTCGTCTTTGGTGGAACAGAGGGAGAGACGCCGCCAAGCGACCAGCTCGCCACATGAACCAAACGGTGGTCAGGTGTGTCGTGTGTGACGCGCGTCCGACCCGAGCGTCTGGGGTGTGCAGCGCGGGGGCACCCGGGCGAGAGGGCGGCGTCGAGGCCCTGGAGCGGGAACGCACGGCCACCACAGAGCGCAGCGGTGCGAAAGTGGAAAGTCGATGGAAACTCGTTTTTTTTCCTCCCCGAGACTCAGACGGTTTCAGTTAGGCGGGCGCGAGCGGATCAGATGCGGCGCCTGCCGCGCGCCCGTTGACACCCTTGGAGCGGCCACATCAAAGGGCTGAGGCGCCGACGGGTGCGACGAGCCTGCTTCCCACGCAGCTGCCTCAGCCTCGATCGCAAAGGCGGACGGGCAGACGGACGGAGGCCCCGTGCCCCAGCCGGTGGGCCCCGGCTCTGTCGATGTTGCCGCAAGTCGTTGCTTTTACCCGACAGCCCCCTTTTCCCACGTGGGCTGAAGGCCGGCGGGCCTCCAAATCCCCCCCGCAGCGCGCCGTTTGTAATTAAACTTTTCTGTTGCGACATAATTTCAATTTGTGGCCCCCCCCCCCCCCCTTTCGTAACTTGGAAATCAACCCGGCCGCCTTCGCCACAACCAAGACAAACGCGTACGGGGACTTGCAGGAAGCGAGTCTGTCCCCCCTTCAGTCACTCATTGACTATCAAAGCGGACAGAGACGATAGATAGACGGGGCCGTTGTTTCCCTGTGGTGCAGGAGACGGGGAGAGGACGAGGAGAGCTGTCCGGTGGCAGACGGGCTAAGAAACTTCTCAACGGGGGTATCAAGACGAAATCCACAGCTAGCAGCCCCGGTTCTGCCCTGGTCGGGAGGTGAGGGCAGACACACATCACGCTCCTGTACCTTGTCATCCTTAGCTGCGGAGGCTGATACAGGTAAAGTGCAGTAATCAATTTGCTCCACTGGCAGCGGCGCCCCCTCGGAATACTAATCAGGCTCCCAGCCCTCCTCCTCCTCCTCCTCCTCCTCCTCCTCTCCCCCTCACGCTCACCACCCCTCCGCCCTCCGCCTCCTCCGCCCTTCCCCTACCCCGTTCACCTTTCTCATGACTTGACACCCCCCAGTGCCCCAGACCTGACCAAATGCTAAAGGAGGGCAGGCTGTCTTCTGCACAGATAACTGCTGCCACTAATCAAGCCTACGTGCACCGGGGCGTGGGATTAAAAGAGCTTGCACAGCTTGACTCAGGCACTGAATGGTGTTAGCGCGCGCGCGCACACGCACACACGCACACAGGCGAGCGCACACGAGGTCAAAATAAAAACCTATAGGGAAGCCGGCAGCTTCCCGTCCTAGAAACGCACACACACACACACGCACGCGCGTACACACAGGCCCGAGACGAGCAAACAACACAACAAGGTCAACTTAAAAGCTGATGTTAGGTGAACATTCTCGGGCTATAAAAGAACACACACAAGGAGATTAGATCTAAATTTACTCCGCCAGTCAGAACGGGACCGGTGGCGAGCCACCCATCTCTATCTCTCGGAACACATGTCACGCGGGGAGCCGCAGCGTTGTGCTCGTCTGAAGCGAAAGAGGGGAACAAGCTCGGCTGCGAATTGACAGGGCCTTAATTCCCGTTCGTTTTTCATTTGGAGAGATGGCTTACAATGGGAGGGGAGGAGGCGGGTGGGGGGGGGGTCTCTACACCATATCAAACACATACCAGAGTTGCCTGGAGGCTGTAACAAAGCGTCCGCAATGTTACCCGGCACGCACACGCGCACGTACACAGGCATAGGAGCGAGTGACAGAGAGGGGGGAGAGAGAGAGAGAGAGAGAGAGAGAGAGGGAGAGAGAAAGACAACGCCACCCTATGCATCAGCAGGGATATTTCATTATGTACATAACGAGTGCCATTAATCGCTCTTAACAAGAGGACACAACCTCACCTTGGCAGTCTCACACACAGCAGGAAGGTGGGTGCGGGGGGGGGGGCGGGGGGGCGGGTTGGGGGGGGGGGGGGGGGGGGGGGTTTAGGGGCGGGAGCATGGAAAGATCCACAACGCACACCGAAATTAAAATTCACCACACTCAAGGATCCGCCGCCTCCTTTTGACCGACCACACCGCGGGCCAGGAGGTGGAGGGGGTGGGGGTGGGGGTGGGGGGTGGGGGGGGGGTGGAGGAGAGCCAGCGGCCATATAGAGGCTGTTCATCTGATGGACACATAAAACACGTAAAAAGAAAAAAAAAAGTGAAGGAAGAAGAGGAGGGGAAGGGGAAGAGAGGAAATAAATATATAAATAAAAGTGGGGCGGAATGCCGCAGTGGTGGCTGCCAGCGGGGGCTCGTGCCCTTGACATACTGACACGGGGGGGGGGTGGGGGTGGGGGATTGGGGGGGGGGGGCAGCGTCATGTGACACTCTTGTCATCCGCCTGTCCACCCGCCTGACCACCTGGCAACCACCACCCCCCCCTCGTCTCAATATCTCGCCCACCTACGTGCGACCTCATCCTCCGCTGACCTGACGGCACTTACCCCCCCCCCCCCGCCCCCCGCCCCACCTCCTCCTCAAACACCACCTATGCCCGCCACCGCCAACCCTTCCACTCCGCCCCTCTGCAGTCCTCCAGCACCTCCCGCCCCACCCCACCCCTGGCGCTCTCCCTCTCTGTCTCTCCCTCCCTCCCTCCCTCCCTCTCTCTCTCTCCCTGTCTCCCCTCCTCCCCCTCTCCCTCCCCCGCGGCTGTGCAGCAAGGTCAGGCGGGTCACCGTGTCCTCATCTGTAATCCGCTGCCATTCGTCAGCAGCCCCGGCCCAGGCTGGAGGAGAGAGAGGGGAGAGGAGAGAGAGAGAGAGAGAGAGAGAGACAGAGCGAGAGGAGAGGCAGGCGCTCCGACGAGGGGAGAATGCCCAATTAGGCAGCTGTCACACACACCCACACACACACACGCACACACACACACACACACACACAGGGCACAGCACAGCAGAGCAGGAGAGAAAGAGAGAGGAGCGGAGGGAGGCGAGGGAGGGAGGCTGCAGAATCAGCCTACTGTCCACAGACAGGAGGTGGAGTGGTGGAGTGGTGGGGAGGCGGAGGGGGGGGGTGCACATGAATCCTTTCAGCTGTGAGTGTTTGTGCATTGTTTTGGTGTGTGTGTGTCTGCGTGTGTGTGTGTGAGCGGAGCAATCGTCAACCGCAGTTCAGACATGTACGAGTCCGATCGGAGGTGCGTCAACGGGGGTGGGGGGGGGGCTAGCGTCGTACGCAGGCTTGGTGGGATACAGTAGTCGAAAGACGTTTTTACGACGGGGGGGGGGGGGGGTGGCGTTGACCTTATGTCCTTATCTCTCCGAACGAAACGAGTTCGGGGCGTTCTGTGGAGAGCACCCCCCTTATCTGCACAACAACACAAGACTGATGAGATGACCGGGGAGGGAGCGGGCCCCGCGCTACCGGGGGACGGAAAAACACCGCGGGGCGAGCTCCCTGGCCCGACGGCCAGTTGGCCGTTCAAACAAATCCAAAGGGCAGGTCAACACGCACCCACGGCGGACTGTGGACTGTGGGCCGAAGGGGAGAGCGGCGCGGCGCTCAGAGTCCTCACGGGCCCGGACGAGCGGCGCTTATCAAACGGGTGACAAACGTCCCGTAATTGGGTCATTCATCACCGGCAAACACATCTGTTTTGAGTAATGGGAAGACTAATCAGCAAAAATGATACCGAGACGACTCGGCACCGGGCAGCAGGAGATTTATGCCGGAGCCGTCCGGGACTAAAGCCTGCACCTATTGATTGTTTAGTCTAAATGCCTTTTCCTTTAATCAAAAGAAAGAGTCCGAGTGGTCCCATGCCAGCGGGGGCCGTGATGAGCAGGTGTGATGGAACAGCCTGGGCAGTGGATGGACGGGGTCTGGAGGAGGGGGGTGGCTAGAACTTGGGCCGGGCCAGGGAACTCTCTGTCCGGGCTGCACCCTTTTTTTTTTCTTCTTCAGTTTCCACTTTTAATGTCAAAGTTCATCTGGGTTCAGTGGAGCTTCAAATCCAGCTTTGAGTGGTTAGTGTTCAAAAGGATTGCGTCACAAGTGCGAGGGACACTTATCCCGTAAATCCTGTCTGAGTAGAAAGTACAGTTCATAGAGACTTAGGCTGGATGTCATACAGGGTGGACGCATATGTTCCTCTGCCCCAGGGGAAGATTTTCGCTTGGCTACAGGTGTCTGGAGCAAACCCGTCCTCCTGTAAGGCGCCCGGCCAGCACACACACACACACACACACACACACACACACACACACAGAAACACAAAGTGGACAGAGGGACTGCACAGGCAGAGGAAAAATGCCCTGTTACATTAATATAGTTAGAGCGTGCTACAGGGATAAACAGTGAAATCCCCAGAGTGACACTCCACAGAATGGACTTGCTCTGCCGCAATTTGAATGTCAGTTTATTATTCATCGCTGGGAAGTGACTTTTCTTTTCCAAGGTAGCACTGTGCACACTTTCCTATCCGCCCTCTGAGGCGATGCATCAACCCCTCCCATTGTTGACATGCACAGGCGGACGGCGATGCACTCGACACATTAGAGTAACGTGATCACTATTTGCACAGGAGTCAACTGCGGGACGCCATTCGAAGCGAACACATTATGTCACGGCCACTAATCCCTGTAAGGCTTCCTTACTTTTTACAAAGTATTGCGCTGTCGCCCCATGCCACGCAGCGGCTGTGGCAGATGACACGGACGCTAATTCTAAGTGGGTCACGTGCCACCGTGGCTGACAAAACACCAAAACACAGGCCGATACGTACCCCAACCTCACAACTCGCAATATATTATGAGAGAGGGACGGCCGTCCTACCCTGTGAGATAAGAGGCACTCCATATTATTCACTGAGGTTACTGTGAAATCCCTCCCAAGTCCAACAGGCACTGCCGGGGCCTATGGGAATCCTCCAGTCATTTCTGCTGCCCTGTGTGACTGCGCGGCTCCACCCATCTCTGCGATTGTTATTATAATGACTCAGTATTTTGTCGGCCAGTTCTTGCTCCGTTCTTCCAGCACTGAAAGTACCTAAAGTGCTCCCAAAGTTTAAAGATTGTAATCTGTGATGTCATATTGATGCATAGCCTGAAGCGGCTCCATTAGCGGCCTGACTGACTTTGGGGACTCATACAACGTCTGCCTGTACTTTTACATCTGCAAGGAAATTTAGATGATAGGAGGGCTATTAGTTCTGTTCCAGAAAACACAGCCTTATCTTTGTCCAAAAAAAATCATCCCAATTACTTTCACCTTGTACTTCTCTTCCAATCCACTGTATATTTGGTGGCAAATCTTTTGTAGGCGAGGAGGTATTTTCTCATTTCTAGCTACGGATAACAAAGAAGGAAGGAATTAAATGCTCTCATGACTGAATAGCAGCTGCAGAAAATGAGTGGATTCTGTTAATAATGTGATACTTATTTGACAGAGATCCTCTTCACCCCCCCCCTCCCTCCCCTACGTCTCAGGGAGGTCAGAGTTCAAGACGAGCAAAACAGAGCGCGGCAACTGGGCCGCGGCTGGGAGCGATCCAGTGTTTCCCTTAATGACATTTCAGTTACAACAAAGGGTTTGCTGCCAGAAGCAGGGACTTGAACCGGGGTCCCGGGGCTAAACCGCAGCCTCGGCTCTCACACCAGCGCCGCGACGCCTTCGGGTGCAGGCCCCCCGACGCGAGCAGCTGTGCGCCGTCGGAGCACGAGGCATTGTTCTCGCTCACAGGCACAGTGTAACGGGCACCGCAAGCCGATACCCGATTGACCCCGCGGACACATGACTACAAGGTAAACAAAAAGTGGACGAGCAGGTCGCTCCGCGGATACTGTGCGCTACGACGCGCCCCCCCCCCCCCCCCCCCCCTCCCCCGGCTCGGCCCGGCAGACACCCGGCCCATGACGGCGACGGTATTTGAACACAACGCGCGCGTGGTTGAACAATAGCCCACACGCTGAGCACGTCGCAGCTCGCTCAGCCGCAACCCGGGACTGTTAGCTCACGTTAGCATGGACGTAGCATGTACGTAGCATGTACGTAGCATGGACGTAGCATGGACGTAGCGTGGACGTAGCATGGACGTAGCGTGGACGTAGCATGGACGTAGCATGGACGTAGCATGGACGTAGCATGTACGTAGCATGGACGTAGCATGTACGTAGCATGGACGTAGCATGTACGTAGCATGTACGTAGCATGTACGTAGCATGTACGTAGCGTGCCACCGCAGTCGGGATTTAGCACGCGCCGACTGCGTCGCCGGATGTCCCGGGCGCGCCGCACATTCGTTATCAATTATTTTGACCTCATCTTTTATTCACCACGGCTGTGACAGCGTGACAGCGAGCGCAGGCACAGGACCCCGGCGCGGATAACGAGAGTTTGGCCACCGCGCGCTGCATTATTAACACACTTGATACTTTTCATCTCGACGCACGCCAAACACATCGACCGACAGCGACCGCATCCATGATTCATGGGAACACTGATGACTAAATGATCGCTTCGAGAGCCCGCTGGATGCGCAGAGCAACGCGGGCCTGAGAATGACACCGGGATGGGTAAACAAAAGGCGTCAGAAAATGCAAATTTGCGGGTTTTCAATGGCACTCGAACTGGGTACTGTAAATACTCTCAAAGCCCATACCCAGTATTCTTCAGCACACTGGTACAAGCCTTCTCGGCATAATCAGAGAGCCAAGTCATTTGGTAGCAAAAATAATTAGCTTCCCACCACAGTCATTTAGCTACAGCTGCTAATCACTGTGACTCACAGTGAGTAACAGTTAGCCATGTCAGGGGCATCGACCTGCGGCCACAGCTCCGCTTTCGGCCCGAAACCACCTGCCGGTGATGCGTGCGCTTTGCCCGGGCGGCCTGGCGCCCTGCACTCGTCGGGGCGAGGAGTCACTGGTCAAAAGGGGTGAAATCCACTTAAGCTAAAAACACACTTCAGTCTCAGCCGTCTGCCGAGGAGCGTTCGGAGGCAGCTGCCATTGGTCTGCTGTCCCTTTAAATAACTTTAAGACCTTTTTTCCTCCTCTCTACCTCCCTCCCCTGAGGTTTATCACTGTGACTCTTCTCCCTTCCATCTTTTTTTCCCCCCTCGCTCTCCCTCTCTTTCACTCTCACGCACCCGCACGCGCGTGCGCACACACACACACGCACACACAGCCACAAATGCTCTCTGTATGTGTGGCTGGCAACTACAAAGCAGTTAGCCAAGCATCTCTTGGCTCTGTGCAGAGAGAATAAGACACTCTCATTACTGCCCTTAAAAAGCTCTTGCCCTGACAAAATCCACTGTAGACCCAGACACTGGTGCGGAAAGTCACAGGGAAGATTCGAGGAGTTGAAAGCTCACAGCTCAATTCCGCGCGTGCGTGTGTGTGTGCGCGCGCGCCTGTGCGTGTGTGCATGTCTGTGGTTGATGGTTTCTGGCCCCCTCCCTGTTCCCCTTTCCTGTTCCTCTTTAATGTCACAGGGCTGGCTCATATGACCTTGAGCAGCAGCGTTGGCACGGCAAGAGCGAGAGCTGCCTCGCCTGCGGGCGCCCTTGAACTGGATCTGCAAGACAAAAAAAAAAAAGAAAAAAAAAAAAAGAAATCCTTCACGCAGCCTGATAGACATCTCAGCCCTCCTCCTACCCCCCAACACACCCACCTATCCTCCCCCTTTCTCCTCGGCTCTTTTATTCAATCTACGCCACTCCTTATCTGTTCCCCCTGGTGGGAAGAGATTTATCAGGATGCTGTATCTTTAACCTCTCTATCAGACTGAGATAGAAACAGAATTTCAAAATGTCTGACCGGCCTGCGCAGATTTATTTTTAAACCAACCACCTCCTCCTCCTTCCTCCTCCTCCTTCCTCCTCCTCCTCCTCCTCCTCCGTCATGCAACGGCCCCCGTGCCATTTTGAGAAGGTGTTTGCGGGGGCGTTGGGACTTTAAGGAATACACCTGTGTGACAGGCTGTCCGCCCACTCCCGAGATGTTGTTTACATGCGAGGAGACTCCGCACAGTTCGTCCTCTGCGCGCCTGCCCTAAGTCGTTGGCACGGAGTGACCTGTAGCGTCAAAACAAATATTCCAGCCTCCGTTCCAAGGATGAGCAGCGGCTTAAAGGCCAATCAAGGTTCCGTGACTAAGACAGGGGGCGGCGCCTGGGCGGCCCGTGTTTTGACAGGTCGACGATGACCCGCTGGGTCCCGGTGAGGACCTTTGCTTTTCCAGAGAAAACACGCCCGGCGCGCGGTCCAAAGTCTAGCGCTGCACTGTCAAGCGCCTCCTCTTGCATCACGGCCGAGCGCGGTCGACTGTAAACGCACAAAGAAGGCTTTTATCAGCATGCAAATATTGCAGCACCCAGCCCCGCGACGGAGACTCAGGCCACCGGGGTTCAAGTAATACAGTAAATATTTACACTGCCTTGTTAGCAGTGCGTTCAATGGTGGGTGTTTGGAAATTCATAAAGGAGCCGTTCCTTTTGAACAGAAGGCGCATAAACTCCGGAGCGGTGCGCGCGCTTCGCAGGAGGGCACTGGAGGTCTGGATGCTGAGAGTGGCCTCGGCCTCCTACTGGTTCCCTTCATGCCTGACCTTTCAGAACTGTAATGTTATCACATGTCATACGCAGGCCTGCTGGAAACCATCTGCTTAAGGCACTGTTGTGGCTCCCTATTACCAAAAAAACAACACGCACGCACACACACACACACACTCCGGTCCGAGTGGCCGAGCACTGGTTCTGACTGGTTTACTGCTCAGCATGTCTCACCTTCACACATACACACACAAACACACACACACACACACACACACACACGTAGGCACAAAGACAGAAGGCAACACGTACACACCCCCTCAGAGGCTGTTGTTGAGCGACATGAGCCATGAGCAGTCTCCTCAATTAGCGTTAAGGGGCTTTCACACAGAGACATGAAGTTCTGGGGCTAAGAATAAGATTAGACAGGTCTGCTGCCCGGCAGTGCAGAGCTCACGAGCCGCGGCACCGAGGAGCCTCGGCTGTGTCTGTGTCCGCGTGTGCGCGCGTGTGTGTGTGTGTGTGTGTGTGTGTTCTAACCGGAGTGCTGCTGCTATTCTGATCCCTTGCCATGTTTAGCCCCCACCTCGGGATATTATGTTATGTTTGTTAGTGTGACACCTTGGCTAATAAGGCTGTTTTTACACCGAGCGAAACCAATACGATTAAAATTAGCCGGGACTGTTGCAGGAGTTTAAGGGGAAGAAAAAAAGAGAGAGGGAAAAGTGCGATAAACCTCGTGTTTATCTGCTGCGAAATCCCTCCCATCGAACACAAGAATCTAGTTTTCGTATCGGGGAGAGGCGAGTGTTGAAATATTAAAGGGCCCACTATAGAGCTCCCCCGCAGAAGAGCCAAAAAAAAAAAAAGAGAGAGAGAGAGAGAGAAAAAAGGGAAAAAAAAAGAGGGCCGGGTTGTGGAGACACCACAGCGTCCTGGGAGATTCATTACAGGCAGATTTGTTCCACATAGTGAAATAGGAGCGAGCCCGGCTGCCTGAAAATCGCGTCGCTCCGTAAGCGGGGGAGCGGCGCGGCGAGAACGCGCCCCCCCCCCCCCCCGAGTTTCTGCTTCCGAGCCGCCCGGCGCGGCAGCCGCGGCGAATACGGGATCAAACCCGGGTGTTTTACGCCGCTTTGTCTGTCTGAGGCGCGGCGGGGGGCCGCAGAGGACGCGGGGCGACGGCGACCCATTCGAGATCGATATCGAAGAAATGTACGGCGGCTCGCGGGTAACAGCTTTGCCGCCGCCCGGGGGGGGCGACCTGCCAGAAAACCCACATGAGCGAGCGACGTCTTGCCCTAACGTGAGGAGGGCCGTCTTGCTGATTCATTAAACAAAAACCTCTCGCTTCCTCCCCTCACCCCTCTCTCTTGTTCGAGAGAAAGGGGAAAAAAAACGTCACAGGCCTCATGGCGGCAAGTTATCTTGTCCACGTGTCTGGCTCGAGCGCGCATGATATGCAAAGGGGTTAGTGCGGCTGAATAAGCATCTGTATTGCTCGTTTCTAAACCACAGTTGAACTTGGTACAGTAAATAACCTGACCTGAATAAAGTAGAGCAAATCCGGGAGAAAGGCGGCTATATTTAGCGAACGGCGAGCCGCGCGTCGGCGACAGAGAAATGTGAATAGATCCCTTTACTTAAAAGCGCGCGTGGCTCGGGCTCCGAGCCTGTCAGGTCTGACTGCAGTAATCAAACGCTATTACTGGAGACTGAGAGGGGGGAAAGGGAGGAACTTATAGGAGGTGGCAGAGCCTCAGAGACTCCTGCGCTACTGTACGGCTCCTGCGCGCGTGCGTGCGTGCGATTTTTTGAAGTGTGCGGTCGGGGAGTGAGGAGAGACCTCGGCGCTCAGCTTGGGGCGTATAATCTATGGTTCATTTGCAGCTTTTCTCCCCGGCATGACAAGCCGTTTACAAGACGTAGCCTCTGCCGCTGACCCAGTTCTGAGTGGCTGCGTCTCGCGACAAGGCCCTGCCTTCCCATCAGGCCCCGCTCCTCGTCTAACCGACGATAACACCGCCACCCTCTGCCTCCGTGAACTGTGGGAAAAAAAAATAGGTCGCCCTGACCCACTTTTCTTCTTCATCTCTCTCTCTTTTTTTTTTTTTCTCCCTCCCCTCCCTAAGATCGTGCAAGGAGTTCTGCAGAGCATGATCGAGGGAGACAGTAGAAAGGAGAGGGGGGAGAGAGAGAGCGAGGGAGAGAGGGAGGGAGGGAGAGAGAGAGAAGGGGGAAACAAAGGAAGGAAAAGAAGTTAAAAATGACCGACTCTGACGCGTCTCCCCGATGAGCGCCTGCGTTGTGGCGATGCCTTCTTGTGGCCTTTGGAATGGCTGGCAAACACCCGCCCGCCCCCGTAACCCCTGCGTCTTGCCACAACAACTGCCCGTGGAGTGGAACACAATCCCCCCCGCCATTCAACCCCACCCCACCTTCCCCCTCCTTAAGGTGGCCATTCTCCTCCACAGTCTCACCCCCCCGCATGCTAAATGGGATCCCGGGCCTTATTTAAACACAGACGTACGCGCTTGCGTTCTGGAGTCATTCAACACCCGTGCCAGTGTGACGCGTCACGAAATTATGTGGAAGGGGGGTGGGCGGAGCGGGGCTCTGGGGGGGGGTTGTTATTACGGGATGAGCCCAGCCAGGAGCTCGCCCCCGATGCCCGGTAGCATGCCGGCGGCCCCCCTGGGGTGGCGGTGTGCGGGGTGGGGGCAGCTCGCGACACGTCCCCGGATCACGCACGGCGCTCTCACGCAGGCCCTCCCCTCATTAGGCCGCGCTCGCTCATGCGTCGCCTCCGTAACCCCCCCCCCCCCCCCCCCCCCCCACCATACATTAACCGCGGCCTCTCCAGCCACGGGCTCCTTCCTCTCTGACAACGGCCCCCGGAGTTTCATTCATTTATAAAACAGATAGCCCCCCCCCCAGCCCCCCCCCCACCCACCCACCCCCCCCTCGCGACAGCCGCTGTATCAGTGTCGGATTCCTGTTTGGAGCCGCTGTGAAACGCCTAATCAACGCACACCTTTGACTGCTAATTTAAATATTAATGCGCCGGCCAAAAGTCATCACTCATCGCTCGGCGCCTCGCCGTCGCCTGGCAACCTTTGTTTAGCTCCTGCTCTGTGCGCGGGGCTATATTTGTAGCGACGAGAGTGACGTTTAATTATTACCTTTTAAAAACCTTTTACCTCGGAGGCTTACTGAGCTGAAAAATAGGGCTCCAGCTACATCGCATGCAGTGCCTGCCTCCTCCTCTATAACCGGCAGCGTGGAGCGGCCGGGTAGAGCTCCGTAGCAGTAACAGTGAGCAATTAGGCCGACGCCGCCGCGGCTACTCGTTTGTAACTTTCTATGTCATATATTTCAGTAGCGTTGGAATAGCTTAGCTTAGCTAGAATAGCTTAGTTTAGCTAGAATAGCTTAGCTTAGCTAGAATGGCTTAGCTTAACTAGAATAGCTTAGCTTAGCTAGAATAGCTTAGCTTAGCTAGAATAGCTAGCGTTGTCGTGCATGGCGAGGAGGATTCGAGAGATATCACAACGATCATAGCGCTAACAGGAAGCGATCCACTGACTAGGGCTCAGCTCATAAAATAATTGCAGGCTATTTCAACAACTGAGCGAAAAATCGTCAGGTTCCGATCCCAGCTCCTTGAATGTGAATATTCCACCATACGTTTGACCACTTTGTGGAACGCGCGTGATTTTTTTCCCGCCATTTTCAAACATTTCATAATCACGAAACGGATCGGTTCACCCGGGAATCGACCACCACAGCAAGCCCTTACTACATGTCCAAGTCGATGAAGAGGCAGTAGAGCGCCGCCCGTCGCCCTGGCCCCGAGATCGATTTTGCACATCTCGTCCGTTTTGAGACCACAGCATGACCGGGGCCGTTTGACAAATCTGGTCACACGGGCCTCCCCCAAATAAACCACCTCTCAGCTCCTCCGGACATGAATGTTCGCGCCCCAGCGCCACACAGTTTGCCCCTACGAGAACATTAGCAGCAGCAGATGCCGGGCGACTGCATGCGCTTGCGTGTGTACTCATTTGCATCAGCCACAGTTTGACACTCCGCTCTCAGAACCAGAGGAGGGTTGACCTGCCGCTAAACTCTCACCAGCCCGGTGCTAAGCCCCTGCGTGCTCGCGGTGACCTAGTGCACACAGACATGTTTGTGCCTCAGAGACGAGTCATGGAGCCCTGCTCCACTTTCCTCCCCTGCCAGAAGTGCTGCAAAAGCCACAGAGGCCGCGCTGGATCTTACTCCTGCGTGTAAAGTGGAGCAAACAGGTCCGGAGATGGAGGGAAAATGGCAGTTGGAGCAGAAGTGGAGGGGGGGAAAGGGCGTATCAGGTCTCTTTATTTGGTTGGAGGGGGCTGGTGGAGGTTCTAGTTCCAGTTAAGGGGGCGGATGTAGGTCAAGCCCTGCCTCCTCATAAGCACCAAGGTCAACACTGAATGGAAAGGAAGGTGGCTTAGAGAGAGAGAGAGGCCCAGGATAAACCACATCGGTCTGGCTCATGTGCCAGCGCCAGCCCCAGACGTGTAAACACAGTTACACAAGCTCACAGCTCCTCTGTGCTGACCCTAGGTGTGTTTGTGTGTGCGTGCGTGTGTGTGTGTGCGCCTAAAAAGATCTCATGTTATACAAGCTTTACCATTACCTACCTTTCAAAAGACAAACAAGCCTTAGATAAAGCGCGATAGGAGTTAGCTGCAAAGCAGTAAACATCCAGCGCAGGTGTGTGTGTGTGCGTGTTTGTGTACGTGCGGGGCGTGAAAGGTGTATCCAGGCGGGCGGCAACTGATGTCTGATTTTAAATGTCAAATCCCAGCGGGCGATCGGCTTTATTTTAGTTGTGTCTAACGAGACGACTCTCTGCACATAATCAAGAGAGCTTATGAGGAGCAGGAACGGCAGGGGAGAGCGCTGATAGTACCAGGATGTGGAGCTGGATCCCCGGTGGTGTCACCGCTGACAGCAGAGGGCTGACAAACAAGTCCTGAGCGAACAGCCACTCGGAGGAGCGTGGAAACCGAAGCTAAAAGGGAAAAGAAAACGCTCAAACGGCTCTTTGTATGGAACAGACACAGGACAGGACGCGGGCTCATCTGGATCACTTCTCTCGCCCGTCTTAGGCCTCTCTGTCCATCGTGACAATGGCAGCAGTCTCATATAGTGCCCTACTCCATCCAGCACATGATCACAGTTTTTTTTTGTTGTTTTTTTTCCCCCAATGAAAGATGGACGTCTGCCTGTTTTCCAATGGCACAACAGTGACACTTGACTCCAAAGAGAGCATGGGAAAGGGTTTATTTCTGTGGAAACAACACCGGAGATTAGTCTAAATCCTCATATACAGAACTCACACGCCAACCTGTGTGCATACAGGCTACATCCCATCTCTATGACAGCGCCACCCCATCTCAGATTATATCATATTAACAATTTATCATATTTGTGCAAATGTATGCTAAGGATTTGTTGCAGTTTTCAGTGGCTAACGATATGGGCGTATCATCTAGCTGTTCAGACTTTTATATTGTTTTCTTTATGCCATTGTGCTGAAAACATACGATCCCTTCCTGTCTAAATCCAGTCTAAAGGCAAAGGCGGCGCGTCAGAAGTGAAACTCTCTGACTCCGAGCTTTGAAAGCTAGCTATGAGGCAACGGCAGTCCTCCTCCGATTCTGCAACAACAGTTTCACATCTGAGAGCAGCGATCCTTAAAGGCCCAAAAAGAAAAACGATCAAGTGACACGTACAGAGAGCACATTTGGCTCACGCGAGTTAGCGGGCCGGGATCCTGATCCGGCCAGCCATGCGGTAACGATATCCAGGGGGCAGAAACGTGAACATGCTAACACAAAAATACTCTGGGAGCGGAGGCTTCTGCGGCCCAGACAGCCGGCCAGTGGGCCGGGGAGAGCGTGGTCTGAGCAGCGGGGCGGCTGCAGGGGAGCCAGGGAAGGCAAAACCGCAGCAACACCAATCCCAGCAGCCAGCTCAGCCTGGACGTGAATCACTGGGCACACGGAGCAACCTTTCCCTGACATATGCTGGTATCAGTGATTAAGAATCGGAGGGGGTGGGGGGGGTGGGGGGGGATGACTAAAGTGGCATGCTTCGTCACCGTGGTCAGACGCCGAGGAAACGTGAGGCCCCCCTGGAAATTCCCAAAATCCAGACGGGAGGGGGGGGGGGGGGGGGGGGTGGGGGGGCCGGGGAGCCGCAGTGGCATCCGGCGCGACCTTGACCCCCCCGCGACCTTTTGGGTGATGATTACCCAATTGAATGACAGCGCCCGCAGCTGCATGCGCGCCTGACGTGAGTGTCTGCAACCCCCCCCCCCCCCTCCCACTTCACCCTTATCCTCATAGACATACAAGGTTCCTCATAGACATACAAGGTCAGAGGGAGATGGGCGGGGGTGAGGCTGGGTGAAGGGTGTCACATGATTTGATCTCCTTCTGGAGAGTTACTTAAAAAGCCCCTGAGCAATCAGGTCAAGGTCATGCTAGCCTTAAAGCCACAGGAAAAGTGATTAGTCTGTGTGTGTATATATATATATAGAGAGAGAGAGAGAGAGAGAAAGAGTTAGAGTGTATAAAGATGGACCGGAGAGAGGAGGGCGAGGTGCTCCTCCACATGTTCAGCGGTGCTGGCGTGTGTGATAACTTGAAAACACAGCCCGTGATTCTATTAGCCATATTAATCTTCCTGCTTAGTGGACACTTTTATTCAAAGTCACTTACACGATTATCACTCTTGCACATCTCTTTCCATTTCTGCAGCTGGATATTTACTGGAGGAATCCAGGTTAATTGCCTTGGCTCAAGGGCAGAGGGTGAGCGGAGTATGAGCCAGCAATCTTCTGGTCACCGGTCCATTTTCCCAAAGTAATAGGTCACGCGGCCGCCTCCAGTCATCGGCCCCGGCCCCCCCCACGCCCCCCCCCGCTCTCCATCTCCTCTCAAATGGCCTCTCTGCCTCACTGTGCGCCTCCCGACGCACTTATGAGAAAGCCGCGCGCCTGAGCCGCAGTCTTTCGATCTGTTTATCCGGCTCTAGTGGTGGTGGTGGGGGGGGGGGACGCGCTGAATAACACCACCTCGCTAATGGACTTAAAAGTGGTCGACAAAAGGGACGGCGCGTTTCGCAAATCCAAGAGACCGCTCTCGGTGAAGGAGGGGAGGCCGGAGGTTAGGGCGACCGGCCCGGCCAGTCCCGGGCTTCGTGGCGTGGGAGCGCGTTCCATTTTTGGGACTCGGAGACGTGCCACTTGTTTAGCCGGGCCGCGTTGGAAGCGAGACGGGTCGTCTCTGCGTCCACGGACGAGCCTGGCGGAGGACGACGTGCGAAATGCGAGGACGGCGTGCACAATGCGGGGTATCTCAAGGAGGCTTTCGCCGGCGTTCCTCCCGAGAGGCAGGGTGACGTGCTGCAGATCCGCCTGAACTCACATGGCTCAGGCTCTCCGCGGCCACCCGCACAGGTCCCTTGTTGCCCGGCAACAATTCAGCTCATCACCGCAAGCCAAAAAGTTACACAATTACAGTTCGGGCCAGGGGAGGATTCGGGGTGCGCGGCGCGTGTAACACCATGACCCAGGAAGTGACATGCGAGCGGAGGGAGGCAGGGGAATGGGGGGAGGGGGAGGCCCAGCTCTTGCCGTTTCCACCCATTCTTAAAAACGCCATATTTGCAGGCTTTCACCGCATATAAGCCAAATATTGACAGTGGAACGGTGCTCCGATGTGTTGCAGCGAAAGAGCAGCTCCCAGGTGCAAAGTTTAATGACGCCTGAATTTTCCCGAACTTGTCCTGTTTCGTGACGGAAATAAATCTAAAAGGCAGCGTAATGCATATGCAACCCCCCCCCCACCACCACCACACACACACACACACAGGCACTGGTACACCAGCACCCCCCTCCTCCCTCCCCTGTCGTCTTGTGCAATATATCCATCATTCATTCATAAATTCTGAAAACTCCTCTTTAGTTAATTGCCTGGGAAAATTTAATTTCAAACGAAAGCTTTTAAAAGAGAAAGATATAATTAAGTTGCAGGGATCTCTGTGCCCCCTCCTTGTCCGGGGGTGGAGGTGGGGGCGGGCTGGGGTGGGGGGTGGGGGTGGGGGGGGGGCTGAGGGGACATGTGCTGTGAGCGGCGCAGCCCTGCACCGCACTGCTCCGTGTCAGGGAAGTCATACACCCATGTTTAAAGCAGAGCGTTACGTAAAGCCCCCCACCCCCCCCCACCCCCACCCCCACCCCCCTCTCTGCACAGGCTTACTGCACCAGACGCTGTGTCCTTGCCTGGGCTGCTCAAGGTTCCCAAAAGGACAGGCTGCTAAGAAGTTGGGAAGGACGAGGCCCTGTGATAGCCTGCAAAGAGAGGGCGGGTGGGAGCGAGGGAGAGAGGCAGAGAGGAGGGGAGGGAGGGAGGGAGAGAGCGGGGGGGGGTGGGAGCCGCTGCCTGTGACAGCTTTGGACTTTGAATTCAGCGCCAGACAGGCTCATGCATCAATCCCTCAACTTACAAAGACAAGCCACTAACCTTGACGAGGCCGGGGACTCTTCAGGAATGAGTGGCATTTTCACTTAGCCCCGGCCTCTCTCTCTCTCTCTCTCTCTCTCTCTCGCTCTCTCTCTCGCTCTCTCTCTCTCTCTCTCTCCCCCTGCACTGCACCGCCACATAACCTGGTTAAAATAAGACAGTTGAATAACAGGCCGACCTCACGCTCTGCACTTTGTGACCCATTGTCCTCAGCCCTCAGCCCTTAGGCTTCTTAGACCCTGCCAGGGGACACATACCATAATACATGTGGAGACAACAGAAATAGCGCTGGGCACACAAGGTGCGGCTTGATCGTCTGATGCCTGTCAGAAGCTGTTTTGCTCGAGCGGGGCGTGACGCAAGCGCATGTGAGACGGTGCCTGAGATGAACCCGGGGACGGACTCGCAGACTTAATTACACAGACCCCCCCCCCCCCAACACCGATGCAACTAAAGCCACGGACATGCAAACAAGTATCTTTCGCGTTGGGCCCCGGACGACAACATGCCCCCCACATTGGCGTCTCTTTGGATCCAGGCTGGGTTTTCCCTCTCCCAGCGTCTGGCTTCAGCCCCCCCCCCCCCCCCCACCTCCCCACCCCCTCGCAGCCCGCCCACTCCCTCCTCGCGTCTGTGCTCCGGCCTGCTGGTGGCTGGGCACGGACCTGCCCCTCCTCTGACTGCGGCATCCTGGCAGCCTCGCGCTCGCCGCCATGGGCGGAGGGACCCGTCCCGCCGCACGCACCTCCGCAGCCCCCCCGGGGGGGGGGGGGGGGGCGGCAGCTCCGCCACAGGAGCCGGGGCAGAGTGCACCAGGCTCCGTTCACATCCCCCAAGGGGGGCCCGCGCTCCCGCCTCTTTACCTCGCGTATCGGAGGAGACTTGGTGGCTCCGCGGCCAGGTAGCTGGCCCGCCCCCGGGCCGCGTGGCTCCCACAGCTGCTGCCTTCCCCGAATGGGTGGACGCTTCGCGTGGCTAGTGTGTAATTCATTTCACTGACGATATCTTTCTTTCTTTTTTCTCCCCCCCCCCCCCCTGCTGGTCTCACTCTCTCCCCCCTTGCGCGGGCGATCCCAGGGACGTCTAAATAATTCACGGCAATCGCAATCAGCGGCGATCAATCGGCGCAGATAATTGAGGGGCCTGTCATTGCGCCGAGGCCAAGGTGAAGTGCGGCGGCGGACGGGCGGGGAGTTGGAGGTGAGGGTGAAGGGGAGGAGGAGGAGGTGTGTGTGTGTGTGTGTGTGTGAGGGGAGGGGGGATCATTCAACAGATGAGCTCCGGCTCTAGGATAGCTGTCGGGGGCAGCAGCCGGGGCGTCCATCCTTCTGGCCGTAAAGACGCATTTAGCGGCCCCTGCCTCGCCATCGAAACGAGCTCCATTGACTTTGCTTGCCTTCTGTCCCAGAACCCCAACTTCGGGTGGGGAGACCAACACTGCCCACCCATCTCGCAGCGAGAGACTAGAAGAGACTGAGCCAAAACGGCACATTTGGCCGTTTCGGTGGCAGAAATATACAGACACTGACCACATCGCTTTGTCCGCACAACTCCCCGATTAAGATCAACTTACGATGGCGGAGCTCCGCGGCTAGTTTTGCAGCGCGCCCTGCGAATTCGCTCTTCGTTCCGGTCCGCCGTCGTTAGTGCCGCTTCGCTCCCCAAATCAATTCGTGTTTACACTTTTATCACTCAGGCCCTGACATTTCAGCCTCGTCTTTATCCAATCCATTCCTTGACACGTTCTTTTCCAATTTTATGCCGCTTCGTCCTGTTGTGGAATCAAGGCCTAGGTGGACTGCTGTCCTGGATGTGTATGTGTGTGTGTGTGTTGAGGAGCAGAGGCACATTAAGAGTCAAGATACTAGGGAGTGCCACCGTCCTCCACTTGCATAATTTCTGTAGTCTCAATATCAGCCAATAGCAGCAGCAGCAGCAGCAGCAGCACCGAGTATTCTTATTAGAAGAGAGTGTCCACTGAATAAGCAAACAATAAAGAGACCAATAAAGTGATTTGGCTTAATGCATGCTCCACACATATATTACGGAGTCCTGACAATTAGAGAAATGAGCTCGCGGCCAAAGGGTCTCCAGTTTGAGTCCTCAGCGGGCCGACAAAGTGCGGGCGGCGAGTGGAAGAGAAACGCACTTCTATTCCTCAACATCTCCTGTCAAAGTGCCCTTGAACAATGTTTGGTGGCCAACAGCACAAGTGCTGGGCAGCTCCCAGGTCTATAATAAATCAAAACCCCTGCAGCAAATGCATGACACTGGTTCTGCTAGATTGCACATTAGTTTGCTTTTTGCCAACTATCTCTGCAATCAAAGAGCGAGGATGCCGCCCACCCCCCACACCCCCTTCCCCCTCCCTCGGTTTTGTCTCCCTCCCGTCTCCCGCGCTGTTGTGACTGACAGGTTTACAAACAGCGGGCCCCCGAGTCGGCACAGCGCTGCTGGGCAGCAGAGGCTGTTGGCGGAGATAAGTGCCCGGGCAGGTGCCCCCCGCGCAAGTACTTTGTCGGACGATCTACCGGACGGGACGGAAAACAGAAAGTCTCTGGGAGGCGGAGGTTCCGCGGTTCGTCCTTGCCCTGCCCGGAGAACACATCCTCCACGGAAGATACGCGCGGCACGAGTGAAGGGGCCGGAGCCCCGCACATCAGAACGCGCTCTTGATGCCGGATACGCATCGCCATCGTCACGAAAGGCCGGCCGCGTGGATTAGAGAGTCGAGGTGCAGTCCAGAGTCCGGTCTTGTGACTGCTCGGCGGCCGCCACATCATTTGCATTTGGCCATTTGAATGTCCCCTGGTTCTGTCGCAGGCTACTGCACATCGCCCGACAGCGGCTCCCCGGACAATAGCAGATGGCCCCGTCAAATCCAGCGCGCTGGCGCCCGTGGCGCACACACTCGGGGACTTAAGCAACTTAAAAGTTGGCCGCGGAAATGTGCAGATTTCAGTTATCGGGTGGCAAAAGAGGACACGCTGAAGTACCTTGAACGCCTCGCGGCAAGTTCAGGTCAAATAATTAAGCGGCTTAAACGCTCAACAAAAGAAAGGCTAAAAGGCAGACCCCCCCCTCCGGGCACAGACAGTATTTAGAGGGTTTTTTAAAGAAGTTCGACTCCTCTCGGCGTTACCTCCGATTTGAAGTTTCAGTGATTCCCTGCGAGGGGCTGAGCGTGTGTGCGCGTAACGACGACCCCGCTTTGAGGCTTTGAAAAATCGCCCCCCCCCCCCCCCCCCCCCTTTTGGACCCTGACCTGAAGATCTACTCTGCCCTCGCTCCTGTAACTCGCAGCAAACTTCAGCCTGTGACCTTTTGCCTCCGCGCCGATACAAAGTCCAGTGAAGCAACAGGGGCATTTCAGGAAAAGGAACACCTACGCAGAAGCCATTCGGCGAGCCTGCCTGGCAGTCACTGAAAAACATCCAAGTCTTTGAACTCTATCAAAACACATCTGACATGAAGGCCCAGTGATGTGACAGGCTGTAACAGAACAACTGCTTTTAGTCCGCGCACTGAGCCAGGATCCTCCAAAAAAGAACTTGCGGCCAGCACAGACAAGTTGGCCCTTTTAATGGGGACCGTTAACTACATCCTGATTCCACATGATGGCTGTTTATAGTGCTTTAAAAAGCCTAATGTAACCTTTATACTGAGTGTAGCATAGACTTGTTGTAGCAACACACAGCGAGATAACGCTCTGGAACATTTCTACCTGCTCTCCATTTACTGTACATGGTTCTGGCCCCCAATGACAGGCAACGCAAAATGGACTATGAGGCAATCTGAGGCGAAGACACTGTTTCAAGAGTATGATTTGGAGCCACAATATGACGAGGCAACGGCCGACAGGAGCCCGGATGAGCCCAGGAGCCTAAATGCATCCAGGATGCTGCTTAAGTTGAACCCCTCAGGTACAGCATTTGTGCCCGCAGCTCATCAAGCAAGTCCAACTCCTCCCAGGCCTCCTCTGCGAGGAGCCAGTCTCGCCAGGATCAGTGGTTACAGCACGGAGCAGTGCAGCTGTCAAGTGTTTCCCATTGGTGGTGCTAAAAGCACCTGGAAATCGGGCTCGTCTGCTGTTTTTGACCCACCGTGATGAGCCACATTAGGTGCACCAACGTTGCGTTCCAGGTCTTACAGGCTTGCCCCCCCCCCCCCCCCACCCCCCCTCCACCTACCTACCTACCTACCTACCTACCCAACCCCCTGCTGTGATATAAGCCCAGGACTGACACGATGCATTCGCACGGAGGGGCCGTGACAGCAGCCTGGATCCGACTCTCACACCAACCCGCTCTCCGACAGACAGCACAGATAGAGAGACAGATAGATAACATGAGCCAGGAGCGGAGATGCGTGCACCTATGGGTGCGGACAGGCCTAGCGCTCTCTCTCTCTCTCTCTCTCTTCCCCCCCTCTCTCTCCCTCTCTCTCTCTCTCTCTCTCAGCGGAGGAGGCTCCAGCATCTCCGGTTCTTTATGCCGCCTTTTCAGCTCCATCTGCGGCCGCCTGGCGACACGCACGCTCGCGCGCGCGCGCGCGCGCACAGACACATACGTACACACACACGCACACACACATACACACGTACGCACGCACACACGGCACACGCATGTCCGCGCATTCACACAGACGCACGCACAGCTCTCGACAAAACACGCCATCCTCCCTCCTCGTTCCCCGGCTCGTTCCCCGGCTCGTACCTGGCTGCGTGTCCGCCCTGCGCTCCGCCGGAGCTCCGCCGCATCGCTGCAAATCCAATGGAAGCGCTCCTCCTCGCATCCGCCTTGACACTCAGCGAGGCAGAGGAGCGGCGAGCCAGGCTCCGACCATCAAAACGTTAGTCCGACGATAGTCATGTTTGTTGGGGGCGAGGAAAAAAAAAACAGAAAAGGAAAACAAAGCGCTTCTCTCTCTCTCTTTCTCTCTCTCTCTCTCTCTCGCGTCTATCTCTCTGTGTGTGTCTCCGTGTGTGTGTGTGTGTGTGTGTGTGGGTGCTGCGGCCGGAGGCGGCGGGCAGCGCAGCGGCGTGCAGCCTGAGGAGAGTGTTTATCCACGGACTGTCCAGGCTGAGCAGGAGGGAGAGACACGGGCTCACTCCTCCTACTCCGCTGCTGCTCTCAGCAGCCTTAAAGACACAGGCTGCACCCAGCTGCACGCGCGCGCACGCGCACAACCGCGCGCGCGCGGGCACACGCGCTCCTATACACGTACGCACAGTGAAGCGATGATGACAACAATAATAATAATAATAATAATAATAATAATTATTATTATAATAGATTAGAGAACTAGAAAATTATCTCGCGAGAAATGCCAAGAATGCTTCACCGGGTTGCGTCGCGAAATATTAATAGGACAAAAAGAGAATAATTTTACGACACGAAAAATAACGATTGCTATTTTACGACAACAGCATCTGATAGATGTTTTTTTTTATTTAAGATGGCAAACTACCGCGGACTGTGTTTATTTATTCATTATAAACAAGTTATAACTCATTTATTTATTTCATTTGCATGCTCATGCTTCTGAAATTGATTTTATTATTTATTATCTCATCGGGTTAGCTTTGTTGAAGAACAAAGGTACATTTTTTTTTTTACCTTGCCTTTGTTTCGTTGTTACATTATGACACGTACGGCAGGTCACCACGTCCTCGTTCGTATGCAGATGTCGGATATTAAAACTAAAGTAAAAAAAAAAATTGGGCAAAATCTGAACGGAGACAGGATGTGATGCGGGGCAGAGGTGTGACATAACCGCACCACCCTTCAAAACAGGCTGCGAGCGAGCCGAGCCTCTGTTCAGGAGCGTGAGTAAAGAAAAACAGAATGGGCCTTTATTCGTCTCACAGCAGGGCATACGGCTGCGAGTTTGCAGCAGTTATGGTCGTGTTTCTGGTGAAACGTTAGTGTTGGTTTGCTTCCTCGGCCTCCGATTTCCCCTCCGATTCCTGCTCCCACATAAAAGGGCTGGATGCGCGCACGTGCCATAGCTGTATTGCGCTAATCACCAATTAGTTCAGGAATAACTCTAACTCCATTATGAAGCGAGGAACCAAAAGTCACATGATCGTTCGTGTGTGTGTGTATGTGGTAGGAAAGACGGCCAATCGTGCTTGCCAGATAGACGTGGGCTCGTAAAACAGTATCTGAAGCTTTTCCGATCAAACCAGCGCTCGGTTGGTTCTATGTTAACACCAGACAAGGTTAAATAAGCAAATCCAAACAACCACTTTAGTTTCTCTTTCAAATGGCCAACTTTGAGCTTTGTTAGCTCACTTTACACCAAACCGGTGTTTGAGGGATCCAGCACACATAGGGCAATGACAGGGGATACACACTGGGCAGATTAGTTAGCATTTGAGTGACGGCTCTACCCATGCTCCACACGCCAGAAACACGCGTGTGCCTCTGCCTTAGCTCCTATGATGAATAAGCATCAGTGGAGGACGTAGTGGTGATGCCGGCCCCGACAGGAGTAGCATTGCACTATAGTCCCCTGACATACTGTAAGTAACGCCGGTGCTTGGCCCGTGATGATCTAATGCATAAATTATGACGTGAATTCCTGCCGCACTCCAGCAATAAATGATCAAGACACGGCTTCACGTGGCGGCTTCGCACGTCACCCATCCAATCGGCCATTAAGGAATGTTAATTCACAGGCGCCGCGCGCATCACGGGGTGCGCAACCAGTTTGCATACAAGTGCACGGGTCTTCGTGTCTGTGTTTATTTTTGCCGCGGGGTGACGCGGAGGCTCAGGTGAGCGCAGCCGTCGCTTGGGTCCTGGCTAGGCACCTCCTGCGTGACTCACACCGATCCTCCCCGGCCCGTGTGGGGACGGCAAACACGCGTGTATCCTGGATGCGTCCTGAGAAACAGACGGCCATCGGAAAATAATAGAAATGACTGCAGTTAGGGTCTTTCTGCAGTTCGTATGCGTGTGTTGTTTCAGTCAAAAACCAGTACATGGCCCATCTGAAATCAAAGAAATCCCCCCCCAATGGAGACTGTTCAGTGATGACAGTGAAGCCAGCTCTGCACACGTGCACGGGCGACGTGTTCATTGAAATGGCCTCGCAGTGGAATTAAGAATTCCGTAACCGGCCTCTTGGTCGGCATCCCTGTACAAATCGTTAGGCCCCTCCTTGGACGAGGTCCAAAAAAATGAGAGTCTAAAGAGTGTATGTGCCACGGCGGGGGCGATTTACTGCCTGCCTCGGCGCTCAGTGAACGCCGAGATAAAGGGGGCAGCCGTCCAGGTGCCCTTGAACAGGGCGGTGAGGCAGCTCCCAGGTGTGAACGCGTGTCACTGAGGTGCGAAGTGGGGTGCCGTTCGCGACCCGCAGATGTGGCCGCGGAAACTTTCCGAACCGACTTCAAATACCGCCTCGCACTCGGTCAGCCCGTCACCGGGAAGACGCGTTTTTCCACGTCGGACCGCCGAACCCGAACCCCCGATTGCCAAGTGTTTCGAGGTGTTCCGCCCCTTTCTCTCCCCCCGACGTCTTGCGCTAATCTGCGCTATCGCGCCCGCCCGCCCGCGGTCTGGCCTCCCGACGCGGCCTTGAACAAAATGTCTCGGAGGACGGGGGGGGGGGCATCGCTGTTCTCACGAATGAGAACACAACAACATAACCTACTTCGAGCCGTCGCCGTCTCCGTTATCCTCCCCTTTCAAATCCAGGATGGGGGTGAGCGTACATAAGTATGAGTGTCAGTGTGTGTGTGTGTGTGTGTGTGGCTAGGGGGGTGGAGGGGAGGGGGGGGGGGGGGGTTGCAGCTCCATCTCCTCCTCCCAGTGCTCTGCTATCACATCATGCTGTGTTATTGGCCACTTGTGTCCAGGCGCTTGGACACGGTGCCTTCTCACCTGCCGCACCCCCAGCGCGGCGCTTAAACAGCAATCCAGTTCATTGCCAGCCACATAAACGGAAGCGGCGCTCAGCGTGTCAGTCAGGAAAATTGGAGAGTTCCCTTTTACAAGGCTGTTGTTTTGCACCCGCCATTTGCATTCGGAGTGCTAGCGCAGTTAAAAAGTCCGATCAAAGTCCCGGACGAAGTGGCGTTCATAAAAAGTTGATGCCGGCTTCGTTAACCGTTGCCGTCCGACCGTGTCGTTGTTGTTCTGCCATTAACCCCGGGCCTGACGCGGGACGGGCCGGCAGGCTCAGCAATTTGGTTGGTATCCACCCCTCGTGACCCCCCTGAGCCGGGCTGACCTTTCATCTTTGAACTCCGACCCCCCGGACGCCACATAAATGGAGATACAATATCCTCCCTTTCATTCCTCCCCTCCGACCAGAACGGGCTGAACTTTGGCCCCCCCCCCCCGGAGCTTTTCCACACAAAATGTGGTGCGGCAGACTCCGTCGACAGACCCAGAAAGCCCGGGGGGCCCTGTCCCCCAGAAAAACATTTTGCGCCGCGATCCCATTCGTGTGCGCGATTTAACGGCGTCTGCGAGGAGCTGGAGATGCTTGGTTGCAGATGTTAACCCCAGACAGCTGCTGCTGTCCGGCTGACGAAAACAGGCAGAGGGGGGGGGGGGGAGTGTGTCGCGCTATAAAAGCGAAGGTTAACGGGCATTTGAACGTCATTAGGAGATGGACTTTGTTGTTTTACAAGAGCGACGTTTTTACAGTGTTGTTAACACAGCGTCGCATGAAGTGTGTGAAAGGGTGCGCAACGGGATTTCGTAACCGCATTTCTTTTCCCCCCTCCTTTAATCAAAAATAACCGACAGCTGTCGGGTGTGTGTGTGTGTGTGTGTGTGTGTGTGTGTGTGTGGGGGGGGGGGGTGACTGGAAATGAGACTTTCGCGCCTACAGGTGCTTTTTCCTCCGCAGCCGACGAATGGGGCCGAGTCGAGGGCACAAGTGAAGAGTCGACGAGGCGGACGGGTCTTCGCGTGGAGTATTGTCCCTCCGATCAAAGGCCCGCTGCTCTGTTCGGTTGAAGCCGAACATTTTGGGGAGGACACGAAAGCACCACCGGGGGGCCAATATTCTTGACATTTCGTCCGTAGCATACTGGAGCGCAGCCAGTTCATCTGTGACGCACCTTCCG